>JAPFBL010000109.1:977500-1186337 GCA_026182355.1 Hermatobates lingyangjiaoensis | reverse complement strand
AAGAAATTACAAAAAGCTAACGCGATAACCACTAAAGCAGACAAAGGTAACTCAATAGTTGTGATAAATAAATCAGATTATATTAAAAAAACGCAAGAATTTATAGATAAAAACAAGTACGAAAAACTAAAAAACGACCCAACTAAGAAGTTCCAAAACGAAATTAGAAATGTAATTAACAAATCTCATAATATAATTAAACCCAATGAATCATATAAATATTTAAACATGAATCCAAATGCCCCTCAGCTAAAAGCTCAAATTAAAGTACATAAGTTAGGAGAACCTATTAGGCCGGTTATAAATTATAGGAATGCTCCCGCATATAAAATATCAAAAAAATTAGCTAAAATAATAAAAGATAAGGTTAGCCTACCTAATACTTACAATATTAAAAACTCGGTTGATTTAGTAAATAAAATAAAAGATATAGATATAAATGAAAAAACTAAATTGGTATCTTTCGATGTAGAAAATTTGTATACGTCAATCCCCAGTTCGGAAGTAATAAAAAATTATACGGAAAGTAGGTAAACAATTTGATCAGAATAACGATATAGACGAAATAATAAAACTAACAACTTTAACTCTAAAGCAAAACTATTTTAAATTTAATAACGAGTTCTATTTAGCAAAAGATGGATTAGGAATGGGACACCCAACCTCTGCTATATTATCTGAAATATTTTTACAGGAACTAGAAAGAGTATATGTCAATATATTAAAAGAGAAATTCAATGTAATCCATTATAGCAGATATGTTGATGACTCCTTCTTAATCATAAATAACCCGAACGAAGAAAATATAAAAAACATAAATAAGTATCTCAATTCGTTAAATAATAAAATTAAATTCACCCACGAAATAGAAATAAACAACAAAATAAATTTCTTGGATCTAACCATTGAAAAAACCGGGAATAAACTTAGTTTTAAAATATATAGAAAACCAACCGCAACCGATATTACCATACATAAATCTTCAATGCATCCAAAACAGCAAAAAATATCAGCTTTTCGGTATATGATAGATAGATTAATAAGAATTCCGATGAATCCTAATAACTATAAAAAAGAGTTAAATATAATTAAAGAAATAGCAACGAATAACGGTTACAACTCAAACTTAATCAATAAAATTTTAACAAATAGAACGAACAAAATAAATAATTATGAAAGGTCTAATAATAATAAATACGCGTCTATAACGTACATAGGAAATATTAGTTATAAAATCGCGAACTTACTTAAACGGTACAATGTAAAGGTAGGGTATAAAACTAATAATTCTATAAATCAAATATTAGCTTGCTCCACGGAAAATAAAACTAACAAATTTGAAAAAAGCGGAATATATAAATTAAAATGTAAAGACTGTAATCAAATATATGTAGGACAAACGGGAAGAACCCTAAAACAACGATTCAAAGAACATCTTAAAGATTATTTAAATAATACTAATAAATCTAATTTCGCAAATCACCTTACCAAACACGGACACGAACCTGACAGCATAGAAAACTCAATGGACTTACTAAAGACTGGACAGAAAGGACAGAGACTTAATATAATAGAACAACTAGAAATTTATAAACATAAAAAATCGGGTAATATAATAAACGAACAGATAAACCACCAATCCGATATCTTATTTAAACCATTAACAAAAATAGAAAGAAGACTGGACGGACAATATGACGATAAAAAAAACTATAAAAGAATTAGATTAGATAATAATTAAATAAATTCAAAAATAACGCCATAACTTGAAATAACAATATCTAGATAGCAGTGGACACGACTATAAAACCTCTCGACAATAGCCCCATAGATTAGTTGCGAATGAAGATGGACCAGATCCGAAAGCGCTCCAACATCTCCGATATCAACTTACGAGGTATGACGGTTTTTTCTAATTCTAATATTAATCTTACTAACCTCAGTGGTAATAACAATATGCATGTATTTAAAGATTAAGAAGCCAGTGTTTTGTATCGATATCAGATATACTTGACCATAGACGAGCACGCAAACTACTGGGCTACGCTGGCCTACTCAATTTCAAGGGTAATTGACGAACCAACACCGAAATAAAATAAAGGTTAAGAACCAGAATTTTGTATCGATATCAGATATACTTGACCATAGACGAGCACACAAACTACTGGGCTACGCTGGTCTAACAATTACAAGGGTAATGGACGAACCAACACTAAAATAAAATAAAGATTAAGAAGCCAGAGTTTTGCATCGATCTCAGATATACTAGACCATAGACGAGCACGCAAACTACTGGGCTACGCTTGCCTACTCAATTACAAGGGTAATGGACGTACCAACACTAAACTAAATAAAGATTAAGAAGCCAGAGTTTTGTATCGATATCAGATATACTTGACCATAGACGAGCACGCAAACTACTGGGCTACGCTGGCCTACTCAATTATAGGGGAAATGGACGAACCAACACTAAAATAAAATAATGATTAAGAAATCAGAGTTTAGTATCGATATCATATATCCTAGTTACTTTGGCCCCATCAATTATAAAGGTAACAGACATACCAACAACTAAAAATTAAATATTGATTAAGAAACCAGAGTTTTGTATCGATCTCGGATATACTAGACCATAGACGAGCACGCAAGGCACAGGGCTACTCATCTTACACCCCTATTTCAATGTTAATGGATGAATTAATCATAAATGAAAACTATAATAATGGTTAAGATGCCAAAAGTGTTCAATGGATATCAGATCTACAAGTTAGAGACTAGCACGCAAGCCACTCGGCTACTCATGCCACACCACCACTATTTGAATGTTAATGGCTGGATCCAATAACTTAGAATTTAATAAAGTTTTAGAAGCTAAAAGTGGTCTGTGTATTTCAGATCAGTTAGAGGCGGTTCGCGAGCCAATGGGCTACTCATGTGACACGCGCTATTTGAATGTTAATGGGTGAATCATAAATGAAAACTATAGTATGAAAAAGCCAAAATTGTTCTATAGATATGTGATATACCAGTTAGAGGCGAGCACGCAAGCCACTGGGCTACTTATGCGACACGCGCTATTTGAATGTTAATGGGTGAACAACTGAAAACTATGTTTTCATAAATGAAAACTATGGTTTTAAAAAGCTAAAATTGTTCTATAGATATTTGATATATCAGTTAGAGGCGAGCACGCAAGCCACTGGGCTACTCATGCCACTCTCGCTATTTGAATCCTAATGGCTGAATCATAAATAAAAACTATAATAAAGATTAAGAAGCCAAAAGTTTTCTATGGATATCATATCTACAGTTAGAGGCGAGTACGCAAGCCACTGGGCTACTTATTCGACACGCGCTATTTGAATGTTAATGGGTGAATTAGAAATGAAGACTATAGTATTAAAAAGCTAAAATTGTTCTATAGATATGTGATATACCTGTTAGAGGCGAGCATGCAAGCCACTGGGCTACTTATGCGACACGCGCTATTTGAATGTTAATGGGTGAATCTTAAATGAAAACTATAGTATTAAAAAGCTAAAACTGTTCTATAGATATGTGATATACCCGTTAGAGGCGAGCACGCAAGCCACTGTGCTACTCATGTCACTCTTGCTATTTGAATCCTAATGGCTAAGGATGAAGAAAAAGTAGTGTGTTCCCGCCAGCTAAAATGCTTTGATTGGAAATGATTGCTTTGCATTGAAAAAGGATGGAGATAATAGAGACCTAGAGGAGGACAGTGTTTTGATCGGCTTTAATGACGGTACAGTCCCTCCCCTCCCTAACTATAACCTACCCCCCCTTGGCACACACTCTCTCAACTGTCTCTCTCTCTCCAATAGAGGAGTTGGGGATAACCGAATGTCACATGACTCACTCACTCCCTATAGACTGAAGGCTGGCTCCCCTTAGTCACTTGTCCTCCCAATGCCGTCTATCTCTTGTCACTTTGTCACGCACACTCACTCTCTCTCTCATCACTCTATTCATCATTTCATCTCACTCTTCCTCCCTCTCACTCTGTCATTGCCATCATCACCGGTTGTATTTATATTATTATAATTACAAATATTCATTATTTTTTCGTTTCTAACTTTTCTTTTATATTTTCTTTACTTCACTCATCCCTGCCCTTTATCTAACTCCTCACTCTCTCTTTCCCTCGCTCTCACTATATATATAACAATTAAAAAAAACGGTCCAGCGGACTTTTTTAAAATAAAATAAATTCAAAACGAAGGAAACACACAGAAAGACACAGACATAACTCACATCGATATTTCGACCATCGTCGTCATCAGGAGGTGTGAAGAGCGAAGAGTCCGCAGGAAGACAGGGCGGTACTGAACTCGGAGACCGCAGCCAGTACCCCTCCTCTTCGCTCTTCACACCTCCTGATGCCGACGATGGTCGAAATATCGATGTGAGTTATGTCTGTGTCTTTCTGTTATCATAAAACACGAATGTGCACTTACTCTAGCATAGCTAGATATCTATCGTAACACAATATATATTATATATATATAATTCCATCTTTTTTCGACCGCAAAAAATAACAGCAAACAGCAGAGGTTATTGAGGGTTGGTCTACACAAACAAACACTTCACTTACGCCAACGTTTCGCTATATTTTTATATCAAGATAAATAACACAACGAAAACAGTAGTAAATTTACAAAAAAAATATAACCTGTCTTATCAGTTTTGTAATATTAATACTGTTTTCGTTGTGTCTATCTTTCGGACGTATATCTTGTTATTTGTACAGCCCTGATGATGCTATAAAAATATAGCGAAACGTTGGGGTAAGTGAAGTGTTTGTTTGTGTAGACCAACCCTCAATAACCTCTGCTGTTTGCTATATATATATATCAATGATCAAACCACAATAAGAAATGGGAAAACAAGATATATACATATATATATGTTTCGAAACTAAATTAAACTTCTTAACGAACTTAATATATTTTTGTATCTAATTTATAGCAAAATCAATTAAATGGTTTACCTAAAAATATTAATAATTATATTTTCAAAATTATTGATATAATTTTAATTTAATTATCTACGGGAGGAATTGAAGTGATTGATACAAAGTTTTTTCCACATAGTCAACTGTAGTCTGCTTGGCCAAGAGTCAGAGGTTCCAACTCTTTATCCTTCCATAAACCTAAAGGACAAACAGCTAGTGTGGTATATACAAAGGCAATTGCTTAATACTATTCTAATAATGACATTTTTTATTATTCTTGAATTGCTCATGATATATTGGAATACAATGTATCATCTCCGAATTTTTGAAAAAGTACCCGTCAAAGACAGGCACTTTTGCTAGTCTATTATGTATAGTTCTAGGTGGCCAAGATAGACTCCGGATTGGTAGATCCAGGGTTCAATACCAACTCATGTGGAAAGGTGAATAAATCTGAGCACGTTCTTCCTCGGAGAGGTTGTTAAGCCGTCGGTCCCGAGCCTGTACGATGCCAGGTCCTTGTTAACTCTGCTGGTAGGGGGTGGGGGGGAGGGGCATTGAATCAACAGATGGAGTAATGGTAGAACTAAATCTACTCTTCATTTTAGCGCTTTTCTTATTTCTTTATACATATATTAAAGACGATTTAATGAAATTTGTTATAAACATTGTAAGTGTTTCAGTTAAACTTGACTCGTTAAGTCCATTCAATACATCCCTTCTTCTGTTTATTTTCTTTATGAACCTTAATATAAGACATTTCTTTTGTAATATAACTAATTTCATACATGTTATATATATTTCTTTGAAAACATTTTAGGACAGGAAATTAATAGAGAAGAGGGGCCAGCTAATGCAGTATTGGTCGTAATATGTGATTTCCAACTAATTCCAAAGCACATCTATAACCATCGACTTTTATTATCTCTGGCGACAGCCCTAAATCAGACATCTACGTGACCATCCTTTCATTTTCCACCAGTCTTCTTCTTTTCACGTTCCTCCTCTAGCTTTTTCACTCATTTCCTCTTCAACAAATTGTTATTTCACCATATTGAAAGTTATTAGTTTTCTTGTTTAGTTATTCAATGCTTGTAATTTTTAATCGAATTAAGAAAATTGTACAGCATATATCAAAAGGCTTGTGAAGATCATAATCATCTTTTTTATTCTCTTTTTTTTTATTTAATCTTCTTAGAAAGTCGTTAAAATATTTTCTAATACTTTATGGTAACTTAAAACATAAATATATATATATCAATGCATATGCATAAACTCAAAAAGTTAACACCTAGAAACACTTTAATTGTTTGTCTTAGAGTTTATTTAGTTCTTAGAGATCATTTCCGTTTTAAATTTAGTATATATATATATATATATATATATATAGTTCAATACAGACAAAGAAACATAGAGAAATCAAAAGAACACACTTACAGTCTCTAATTTTCGGTTTGAACCGTCTTCAGGAGAGATAAGAGAGGGAAACCAAGCGGACTCCAACCGTCTCTGAACCAGTGCGCTTGGTTTCCCTCTCTTATCTCTCCTGAAGACGGTTCAAACCGAAAATTAGAGACTGTAAGTGTGTTCTTTTGATTTCTCTATGTTTCTTTGTCTACATTGAACTATATTTGTCCGTTTTGGATCGTATTTCGAACGAAAAAGTATATATATATATATATTAGTATAAATAGGGAGCAGACCTTCTTTTATACAAATTGTGTTAAACTGAATTGCCTTAATGAAACATACCTTTCTTTTGAGCAGTTTTTCGTATTTTCTAGATAATTTCAAATCATCTTGATTCAACTGGTGAATTATTTGAGCAAAACTCTGGTTGGCCATCACTATTTATTGACTAACATTTGACATGTTTCGGCTTTCTCCAACCATCTTCAGAAAGAAAACAAAACTATTTTCATCGAACAAGTATATAAAAATAACAGTAAGCTAAATAAAAGTTTTCACTAAAAAGTAAATTCCACTAAGTCTAACTGTATTTTTTCTTCAATATACAAGTTTTTCTGGTTAATTTAAAATAATCCAAGTTTAATTTAAACTTCATTGTAGTATATATGTATTTTCAAGATGACAAACTGTTTTAAATATAAATTTGAACAATATGAAATTAAATTATTTTAATTTAAACTTGGAATATTTTAAATTAAACTTAGTTTATTTTAAATTATATAAAGAAAAGTTGTAGTAAGTAGCATGATATATAGTTTTAATACATCTAATTGACGAATTGTCATTCACTGGAGATGTGGTAATTGTTATATTATTTACTTATTCATATTCACTGACTAAAACCCTTTTACCCTAGTACCATGATAGATAACAGAAGTAATAAAAAGCAAATAATACTATGAAAATATAAAATAAGAGATAATACACTAGTATAATAAAAAAAGTAATAATAGTTCACATATAGTAAAACTGTAATAATTAATAAATAATTGATCGAATATTGGAAGGATTTTTTAATAAAACATAAATTAGGCATTATAAAATAATATTTTAGAACTAAATAAATTTAGTTGTAACAATATAATTAGAGAAAAAATATGAGAATAACATTGTTTAAGATCAGAAATTTTTAAGGAAAATTTTGGAAAATAGGTACAACTAGTAGACTAAATAACTATTTTCAATTGTTTGAAAGATACTTTTTGAATGTTATAGAAGAAATTTTGATTCAATTAATAAATTAGCTGAGCCTTGAAAACGATTACAAGGTGATTTTTTTGATTGATATATACAGTGGTAGTTAATTTAAATATACTATTTTCCTGTTGAGGTGTATTGGTGATAAAAATATAATATTAATGTAATATAAAATATTACCATAGATAAGAGTGGACAGTCTAAGAACAAATTAATTAAACTCATAATATTGAAAAGAAAATTAATATGTTGCCACTGACCATAATTAAGATGTTCAATACCTTCTGTATTCTTGCATTGTCATTCAATCAGCGCAATATTTAATTTAAAAGTCATATATTAACTAATTTTTTGATTTAGATAGTTTGAATTCATTTAAAACTATTAGAAATAAAAGTGACGCTATTATACAGAGACGTAATTAAAAGGGAAAAAATTATTGGTTGAAATAAAATGAGCTATGATTGGTTGAAATGAAGAGCTATGATTGGTTGAAATAAAATGAGCTATGATTGGTTAAAATAAACATACGATGTATGGTTGGCGCTAAACGAAAAGCTGTATCATGATTGAATGATAATTACTTATACACTAATTGGAGACCCATGAATCTGACATTAACTTCCATTCAACTTTTTTTAAACATCATTTCTAATCTAATTTATACTTTAATAAGAGTAACTTTGTTTTACTGGCATTATTTAATTTATAAAATCCATATTATAAGGTTTTCACTTTATTTATTATAAGGGTTATAATAATGTCAAATATAAATAAGTTACTAGAGATATTGAATTTCAGATTATTATAACAGATAAAAGGAACTTTCTTTTACTGGCATTATTTAATTTCATAAAGTCCATATTACTCCATTCTCTTTTTATTATTATAAAAATCACAATAGTGTCAAAAAGTAAATACGTTATTAGAGATACTGAATCTGATATTATATTATCAAATAGTATGAAAAATAATACTATCACTTGTTACTGCCATCCCATACTTCCTTATATACATGTACATATGTATATATATATATATATGTATGTATATATGTATGATGTACATATTAAGAAAGTAGAGGATGTACATTCTATTTGTTCATATAGGAAGTATATACTCTTGAACTTCATAATATTAAATACAATTTCTCGAAGGGCTACTATACTTCATTATTATCCAATCTATCGGAATTTAGTTGAGACACTTCATATTCATTCTCGAGTATAAATTATTGCACTAATTATTTCTAACATATTATTTCGCTTGTCATTGATCATTATGTACCTCAAATTAAAACATATAATTCTCCAACTCATCCAAAATGATTCTCCTGAGAATTATTAAATAAAACAAAAATTAAATAAGAATTATTAAATTAAATAAAAAAAAGATCTACAATTTACTGTTAAAAAAACTGGTGATAACTACTACAATAAATACTCAACTTTTAGACCTGAATGTAAAACTTTATTTCAGGAATGTTACAACAGATTTTTAGCTGATTCTCTGAGAGAGAAATATTTTGTAAAAAGATTTTTCTAAAAAATTGTTTTTGTGGGTATGGATTTATTCTATATTTCTTGTGAATCATGAAACCGAATAATGTTTATATCTATATATACCCATAAATTAATGATCAAACCACAATATGAAAATGGGAAAACAAGACTAAGATCTTTCAACCGTAACAAGCGGTCTTCGTCAGAGTCAAAAACCCAACTGAAACACTAGATGCAGAAATCATCTGGTGAGGGGTTGAGAAGAGTGGTATTTTAAAAGGTAGTGGTATTTTTATTTATATACCCACAAGTAGAAGTGGTCAAAATTTTATTCATTATTAGTGATGAATCACTAGTCAGTTTTTGAAACTATCTGATTCTCGAATTTCTTGCTATTGCAAAAATAGCACTTCACACATTGCTGTCATTTCCCACTATCTACTTATGTGAAACTGGATTTTCCCTTTAAACTGCCATAAAAACCAAATACCGAAGTAGACTTAATGCTGGGGTTAACTTTAGAATCAAACTTTCAACTATAAAGCCAAAAATTATTACAAAACAAACTTTGTGTTAAAATTGCTAGTAATTCTTTTTTTATGTGTTAGGCACTTGTGGAAAATATAAAAATTAATATCTTTTAGTTTTGAATTTTTTTTTCTCGAAAAATACACATTGCAGTAATATTACTTTTTTAATTGTTTTTAAACATACATACTATTTAAAAAGGCATATGAAAATATTTATATTATGATTATATGAAATCATTAGAATCTGGGGTTCCCGGGAAAGTTACTGGAACAAAAAAAAAAAACTCTGCTCTAGTGCAGGGGTTTTCAGATTCCCTTGGCCCAATCACCCCTCTCATCATTTCGCATAACGCCATTCGCCCACCCCCTCTTCTTACCCGGGTAGTATTATACACTTTTACAACTTTCCATTGTTGTTGGAAAGAATTTAAAGAATATTTACAACAGAACTTAACAAATTAAATGCTAATTACAATTATTGATATATATATATATATAATATATATATATATATATATATATATATACTAGAATTTTTAAAAAGAACACATAGAAAGGAAACCACTGAACTCACTACTATATTTCGATGTCCTCGTCTTCAGGAAAAGAAGTGAATCGCTCCAAAGGCTGATAACGACTGACTTGGCCTTCGAACTGAAGCACTCAAACAGTGTAGCCAACTTTCGGAGGAAAGGTAGACAGGGAAGATAAATAGATAAAAGCCAAATTAAAATTAAAAAATGAAAACATTTAACTAAAACAAAATTAAAAGCTGATAACAACTTAAAAAAAAAAAAAAAAAAATCAACGATTGAGGTTAAGCCCAGGATAATCTTTCCTCCGAAAGTTGGCTACACTGTTTGAGTGCTTCAGTTCGAACGCCAAGTCAGTCGTTATCAGCCTTTGGAGCGATTCACTTCTTTTCCTGAAGACGAGGACATCGAAATATAGTAGTGAGTTCAGTAGTTTCCTTTCTATGTATTCTTTTTTAAATTCTAGTGTATTCAGTTCGAAGAATCGTTTCTCTCTCTCTCTCTCTCTCTCTCTCTCTACTATAAATAATATATATATATATATATATATATATATATATATATAAACAATTAAATAAGCAGTGACACATAAACAGAAACACAACAAAGACTCAGTTTTCAATATTTCGACCGTAATGGCGGTCGTCCTCAGGAGAAGAAGTGAATTGACGGAGGGACGACAGTCAACTAAAGAACTCACTGGGTGAGGGCTAAAGCTGTGCTGCCGCAAAGGAGACAAATAAAAAAGGAACTAGAAAGTCGAGAGCAAAAATAAAAAAAAAATGTTTTTGAAAGGTAGAAAAAGGTTAAGAAAGGTTTCTACCTTTCAAAAACATTTTTTTTTTATTTTTGCTCTCGACTTCCTAGTTCCTTTTTTATTTGTCTCCTTTGCGGCAGCACAGCTTTAGCCCTCACCCAGTGAGTTCTTTAGTTGACTGTCGTCCCTCCGTCAATTCACTTCTTCTCCTGAGGACGACCGCCATTACGGTCGAAATATTGAAAACTGAGTCTTTGTTGTGTTTCTGATTATGTGTCACTGCTTATTTTAATTGTTATTTGTCCTGCCGGACCGTTTTTCGTTTATCATGGTATATATATATATATATATATAAAATATGAATTCAATCAAAGGCGAAACACTCACACCACGTCAGAATTGGAGTCAGCTGGAGGTCCAGCCCTCGCTTGCGATTATGCCTCGACTGCTCTGATGAAAAGCCTTTCAAAAGCTTATATAAATGACGTCGAAAGATTAAATAAAATGTTTTTCTACCTAAATTATAATGATTTAATTATAATAAATTTCGAAAGAAAAAATATAATGAAAAATCGACGAGAATATGAAATAATTATTTAATATATCAACAAATAATATTTGTTATAGCTAATACAAGTTTTAGAAATGATCATATTAATATAAGTGAAATATTAACAGCTGTATGTTGGAGTCAGCTGAAGGTAAAAAATTGATACATAAAATATATATTTGATATAATTATCAAATCTATGTTTTATATAGATGATAATCTATTTATAATCTATTCATTTGTAGACGATAAAAAACCGAAGAAATGAAAAAAAAGAGATATTTAAAGATCTTTCTATTATTTATATATATATTAATTTATTTAAGGAATTTATTATTCCGTTTATTTAAAAGCGGTTAAATCGAAAAATTTATTTGACCCAACGGGCGGTTTATGAAAGCTGAATAAAAGTACGTAAACAAAAGAGAGTAGAATAATTAGCAATGGAGCTGTGATTTAAAAATCAGGCTTGCCACACTGACTCTTCTCAATCACATTTCCCTTTATATCTAAACATCGGTATAAACAAAATAATTAGGTTGACAACCTGAATTATTTCCCTGTTTTTTTTTTATTATTCTCCCGTCTTTTTTTCATTATTGCACCGTTTTTTTAAGTACGATGATTAAATATTTTACATTATTACTTGAAAATTAAATAAAGAGTTACTTTTCGTGCCTTCTAGAGATAAAAACTATATAGAATAATTAATTTAGGAATAACATGTCATATTCAAGTTCGTTTAACTGTAGATGACATTGTGACAGAGGGCTCATTGCACTAGAGGTACAGGAAGAATACGGAGTGCCACAAACGTAACACTGCCAAATCTCAGAAACCATAAAAAGTGATTAAGTTTCTTTTTTAAAGAAGCTCAAGATAGTTATGAAAATAAAAAAGTTTATATGATATTAATTGTAATTGTACAACGCTAATGTCTCCAAGTCGATCCATTTATACAATTAAAAAAAATATAAAATAATTTATCTGCTCTGGTGGAAAGGTGGCAAAGACTAGTTTAATAAGATATCTATTCTGATATTTAACGGCTTGATGTTGTGATAGAGAGGAAGAAATTTTATTACTAAAATTTTGTTAAAGACTTTACTAAATAAAAATTTAAAATGATTTTAAACAATTAATTTTAATTGTTTATAATTTAAATTGAATTATTCAATAAACAATAGTCAAAAGGTTTAATTGAAAAAATTTCGATGTACACCAAACTAATCACATTTAGGCAAACCAAGCAAACGGAGTTCATGTAAAATTTTAAATTAGACATTTGCTTTTAAAAATGCTTTTAAGAATCACTACGTAGTAAGTCACTGCACTAGTAATAAAATCGACTTTCAATTGTTTTGATAATATATAATATATATAGGTAATATATAATATATAGGTATAATATATACCAGTAGCGGTTTGCTTCTCAACGCGAGTACTTCGCACTTCTTCCCGATGACGACGAATGTCGAAATATCGAAGTGAGTTCTGTAGTGTCTTTCTGTGTTCTTTTCTCTGTGTTAAAGTGTATATATATATATACACTTATATATATATATATATAAGTTTTGAGATTTTTTTGAGGGTTTTAGTCTGGATATTAAAAAACGCTTCTTCGCCAACATTTCGACATATATATATATATATATATATATATATATATATATATATATATATATATATATATAAGTGTGTTCTCTAATCGGGGTTCGGTCAATTTTCCAGGATAAAAAATCAAACTCTCGTTGCCAGGGCAACGAGAGTTTGATTTTTTATCCTGGAAAATTGACCGAACCCCGATTAGAGAACACACCTATTCTATCAAACGGTCGATATATTATTGAATCTGTTATATATATATATATATATATATATATATATATTATATATATATTCGTATAAATAGGCAGCAAGTCTTCTTCTAAACAAATGTTGTTGAAGGCCACAGCGGCTTCAGTATTTACGATCTTTCTCAGTAATTGTTCCTTTTTTCTGAACACTTTCCGGTGTTGAACATTTAATTGGTGGAGTAACTCTCCTAGGTACATTTTAACTACACTGTTTTTGAATACCTTTACTTATCTATATTATATCAAGCTTTCGGCTCACATTAGCCATCATCAGGTAGAAAATAGAACAGAAGGTACTGTACAAAGTAAAACCATATATAGCACTAAACTAAAGTAAAATGGAATAAAATTAGAATAGAAATTAAGCAATAAACAAGACTATAAATAACAACTAATGCAAGGACTATTTATAGTCTTGTTTATCGCTTAATTTCTATTCTAATTTTATTCCATTTTACTTTAGTTTAGTGCTATATATGGTTTTACTTTGTACAGTACCCTCTGTTCTGTTTTCTACCTGATGATGGCTAATGTGAGCCGAAAGCTTGATATAATATAGATAAGTAAAGGTATTCAAAAACAGTGTAGTTAAAATGTACCTAGGAGAGTTACTCCACCAATTAAATGTTCAACACCGGAAAGTGTTCAGAAAAAAGGAACAATTACTGAGAAAGATCGTAAAAACTGAAGCCGCTGTGGCCTTCAACAATATATATATATATATATCAATGATCAAACCACAATAAGAAATTGGGAAAACAAGACTAAGATCTTTCAACCGTAACAAGCGGTCTTCGTCAGAGTCAAAAACCAACGTTGGGTTTTTGACTCTGACGAAGACCGCTTGTTACGGTTGAACGATCTTAGTCTTGTTTTCCCATATATATATGACGTAACCTGACTGATTCCCTAAACCAGACGTTGCAACCTGTTGTTTGTTTGTTATCAAGTAATGTTTAGTTTATCAAGTCTAATAGTTTTATTTTATTTTATTCTATGTGTGATAATTAATTATGCTAATAACATTTTCCTGACGATGGTGATTGTAGCACTGAAACATGTCGAAGAATAAATTCAATGGAATGAAATATGGAGAGTTAATTCATAACATAAGAAATCCAGAGGTAAAAAAGAGTCTTACAAAATTAGAAACATTTTCTAACAAATTAAATAATGTGAAATTGGACATTCATTTTTTAAACGCATATATATATATATATATATATATATATATATATGTCCTCCTCAGGGCTAAAACATTAATACATTGAGCACAATTATTAAGACTACATTAGTTGTTTACGACAACTAGCCCTGAGGTGGACATAAATATATGTCGAAACGTTGGCGAAGAAGCGTTTTTTAATATCTGGACTAAAACCCACAAAAAATCCTCAAAACCTGTGATAAAGAGTCGTCAAGAAACAAACAGCATGATATATATATATATATATATATAATAATATATATATATATATAAAGATATCACATAAACACGTGAAATAACAATCAATGAACAAACCACAATAAGAAAATGGGAAAACAAGACTAAGATCTTTCAACCGTAACAAGCAGTCTTAGTCTGGTTTTCCTATTTTCTTATTGTGGTTTGATCATTGATATACGAGTATATATACTTATAATAACGTTGATATTTAAACCAGACAAAGAAAAATCAAAAATTTTACTAAACAGGCTCGTAGAATAGACAAATACGTTTGCAGACATTAATTTTTTGTATATCCATAATCAGATGAAAAAAGGTATGCTAGACCCAACATGCCGATTAGATAGCCATTGAAAGAAAACCAAACAAACTTTCTTTGGTTACCAATGTACTATAACTGATCTTCTGGGTCTTACTTACTTTTTACTTTATTTCGGGTCGGGTCGGACTCTTACTTAGGGGCTTAGTATATTACCTCAAGAGTGGACCACTTCAGATGCCTGACTTCTTTGAAAAAATAATAATAATAATAATAATGACTTTATGCCTACTATAAGAATAAGAAATAAAGAGTGATTTGTAAGACAAAGTGGACAAAGTAATTCTCACGAAAACCGTGCGAGCGGAAAAGAGACAAAGATCAATCTCTTTTAATGAAAGACCGTTTACGACGTCAAGTTATGAAAGGGTTTCTACTTTGACTACTCGAAATTAATTAAGAGCCATGCTTGGGATCATTGGGAAGAGCTTGGCATTAAAGTCATCCCCCCCCCCCCCACCCACACGAGACTTGGCGTTAAGTCGTGAACAGCAATTCTTCCTCCAGTCAACTCAATGCGTTGTCTTTCATACAGCTTTTCCCTAGCACAGGTATGGACAACCTCCGACCTGCGGGCCACAACCGGCGCAACATGTGTTTTTGCGCGGCTCTCGGAGACAATCAGGAATTCTATCATAATATTAAAAATCCCTTTGCTTTCTGCTTATTCAAAGCAGTTCACCAAAACTTTTGGAAGAAAATTACAACATTGAGGATAGAGAGAGAGAGAGAGAGAGAGAGGAAAGGAGAGTTCAACAGCAAAAAAAACTAAGTTGTTAAGACAGAGAGAGACAGAAAGAGGGGGGAGGGAGAGAGAGAGAGAGAGAGAGAGAGAGAGAGTTCAACAGCAACAAAAGATTAAGTTTTTAAGAGAGAGCGAGAGAGAGAGAGAAGAGAGAGAGAGAGAGAGAGTTCAACAGCAGCAAAAGATTAAGGTTTTAAGAGAGAGTGAGAGAGAGAAAGAGAGAGAGAGAGAGTGAGAGAGAGTTCAACAGCAGCAAAAGATTAAGGTTTTAAGAGAGAGTGAGAGAGAGAAAGAGAGAGAGAGAGAGAGTGAGAGAGAGTTCAACAGCAGCAAAAGATTAAGTTTTTAAGAGAGAGAGAGAGTTTAACAGCAACAAAAGATTAAGTTTTTAGGAGAGAGAGAGAGAGAGAGAGAGAGAGAGAGAGAGAGAGAGAGAGAGAGAGAGAGAGAGAGAGACAGAGAGAGAGAGAGAGAGAGAGAGAGAGAGAGAGAGAGAGACAGAGAGAGAGAGAGAGAGAGAGAGAGAGAGAGAGAGTTCAACAGCAACAAAAGATTAAGTTTTTAAAGAGAGAGAGAGAGAGAGAGAGAGAGAGAGAGTGAGTTTAACAGCAACAAAAGATTAAGTTTTTAGAGAGAGAGAGAGAGAGAGAGAGAGAGAGAGAGTTCAACAGCAACAAAAGATTAAGTTTTTAGGAGAGAGAGAGAGAGAGAGAGAGAGAGAGAGAGAGAGAGAGAGAGAGAGAGAGAGAAGAGAGAGAGAGAGAGAGAGAGAGAGACGAGAGAGAGAGACAGAGACAGAGACAGAGACAGAGACAGAGACAGAGAGAGAGACAGAGAGAGAGAGAGAGAGAGAGAGAGAGTGAGAGTGAGAGGAGAGAGAGAGAGAGAGAGAGAGAGTTAACAGCAACAAAAGATTAAGTTTTTAGGAGAGAGAGAGTGAGAGAGAGTTTAACAGTAACAAAAGATTAAGTTTTTTAGGAGAGAGAGAGAGAGAGAGAGAGAGAGAATTTAACAGCAACAAAAGATTAAGTTTTTAGGAGAGAGAGAGAGAGAGAGAGAGAGAGAGAGAGAGAGAGAGAGAGAGAGAGAGAGGGAGAGTTCAACAGCAGCAAAAGATTAAGTTTTTAAGAGCTAGAGAGAGAGAGAGAGAGAGAGAGAGAGAGAGAGAGAGAGAGAGAGAGAGAGAGAGAGAGAGAGGAGAGAGGGAGAGAGAGAGTAAATAGCAACAAAATATTAAGTTTTTAAGAGAGAGAGAGAGAGAGAGAGAGTGAGAGTGTGTGTGAGAGAGAGAGAGTGAGAGAGAGACAGAGAGAGAGAGAGTTCAACAGCAACAAAAGATTAAGTTTTTAAGGGAGAGAGAGAGAGTGTTCAACAGCAACAAAAGATTAAGTTTTTAAGAGAGAGAGTGTGAGAGAGAGTTTAACAGCAACAAAAGATTAAGTTTTTAGGAGAGAGAGAGAGAGAGAGAGAGAGAGAGAGAGTGAGAGAGAGAGAGAGAGAGAGTTCAACAGCAACAAAAGATTAAGTTTTTAAGAGCTAGAGAGATAGAGAGAGAGAGAGAGAGAGAGAGAGAGAGAGAGAGTGAGAGAGAGAGAGAGAGAGAGAGAGGGACAGGGAGAGGGAGAGAGAGTTCAATAGCAACAAAAGATTAAGTTTTTAGGAGAGAGAGAGAGAAAAAGAGAGAGGAAGAGAGTTCAATAGCAACAAAAGATTAAGTTTTTAAGAGAGAGAGAGAGAGATTGAGAGAGAGAGAGAGATTGTGAGAGAGAGAGCGAGAGAGAGAGGGAGGGGAGAGTTGAATAGCAACAAAAGATTAAGTTTTTTCATATGACTTACTAATCTTTTTCGGGTTGTGTTGTGATAATTACTTCATTATCATTATCAAATAATGAAATTGAATAATATTTTTCATAATAACAATAATAAAAGTTAAATAATTATTAACACATTAATATAGTATACAGTATGTATTTCTATTTATTTACAATTAAAAGAAACGGTCCAGCGGACTTTTTTACAATAAAATAAAAAACGAAGGAAACACACAGAAAGACACAGACATAACTCACATCGATATTTCGACAATCGTCGTCATCAGGAGGTGCGAAGAGCGAAGAGCGAAGAGTCCCGCAGGAAGACAGGGCGGTACTGAACTCGGAAACCGCAGCCAGTACCCCACCACTTACCACCAAGCGAGGGAAGGGAGGGAAGGAAATGAAGAGCCAAATTAAGACGTAAAAGGAACGAGTAAAAATTATAACTATAAAAATTATAAAAAAAGTAGATGAATCAAATTAAAATTAATAAAAATAATAAATAAAAAGTAAAATAAAAAATAATAAATAAATAAATAAAAAATAATAAATAAATAAATAAATAAAAAATAAATAAATAAAAAATAATAAATAAATAAATAAATCATAAATATTATAATAATAAATATTATAATATTATAATAAATATAAATATTTCTATTTATTTATACATATATCTTGTATGTATCCAAATAGCACAGATATTAGCACGCGGCTCCTAGTTACTTTTAATTACTAATACTAATTACTTTTCATACATTGGAGAAACCGAATCCACCCTTAGAAAAATTTCTGTCGGTTTGTCAGTTTGTCTGTTTGTCCGCAAAATTTTGTCACAAGTAAACTCAGCCACCATAAGACATATGAAGCTGAAACTTTTACAGTAAATTTGTGTATGTCTAACTTAAAATATAGGCTCTGAATTGATTGGAAATTCAACGTAGAAGTGAAGTTATGGACGTTTAAAGCAAAAACGTTTGTCACAAGTAAACTCAGCTACCATAATACATAGCGAGCTGAAACTTTTACACTAGATTTGTGTATGCCTAACTTAAAATATAGGCTCTAAATAGATTGATAATTCAGTGCAGAAGCGAAATTATGGGACTTTAAGCTGTATTTTGCTCACTTCGCAGACAAGTTTATTTTGAAAATACACAGGTGTGGCAAGTAAGTATTGTTGTTGATTTTAATTTCATTTGAGCATATGAATATATTCCGTATTTCACATCATTTAAAATGTGTTTCCCAGAATTTAAGATGAACTATCTATTCAGAATAAATGGCTTTATGAATGAGCAATTCTCAGTCCTTAATATGAACAGGCAGCAAAAACCAACAAAGTTCTTACGCTATATCAAGCCGTAGATAGAACTTTTTTTTAAAAAAAAAGAACTGTTTTAAAAGTTAATTCATCCTTGGAAATGAATTAATTTAGAGTTTATTTACATTTACTTGAGCACGATTGCATTAAAAAAAGGAAGGTGTTGGATGACTCAACAGGACACGGGTAGTCGAGTTGCAACTAAAAACTGTTTTGGTGGTCTAATTGTGTGAAATGGAAGACGATTAGTCACCCCACCCACCACTCAAACTCTCTCTGTCACTTCATGTATCTCTTTCTCTTTCTACCTTCACATCATAACTAATTACGCCTCAATAACTTTCACTTGACCTTGAAACTACTTCAATTTATAATTTCAATACACTGCCCGTGACCACATGGGTCATCTAACACCTTCCTCTTTAATGATATCGAATTTTTTCACGATCACTATACTTTACTTATGGTAAAGTAAAAGCAACATAAAACGACTTTTGGGACCTCAAAACATATAATTCCGTCAAAATCTCGAGATCGAATTTTTTCACGATCACTATACTTTACTTATGGTAAAGTAAAAGCAACATAAAACGACTTTTGGGACCTCAAAACATATAATTCCGTCAAAATCTCGAGATCGAATTTTTTCACGATCACTATACTTTACTTATGGTAAAGTAAAAGCAACATAAAACGACTTTTGGGAGCTCAAAACATATAATTCTGTCAAAATCTCGAGATCAAATTTTTTCACGATCACTATACTTTACTTGTAGTAAAGTAAAAACATCATAAAACGACTTTTGGGACCTTAAAACATATAATTCCGTCAAAATCTCGAGATCGAATTTTTTCACAATCACTATGCTTTACTTATAGTAAAGTAAAAAAAAAAGCCTGAAGAGAGTGAAAATGAAGAAAGTTAAAGTAAAAATTAGAAAGAAAAGTAATAAAAAGTAATACAAAATAAAATTAAGAAATAAAAACAAAATTCTCTCTCTGTACAAACGTAGTTAGGTTGTTTTTTTTTAAACTAATGATAAAATTGAAAACAAGAAAAATAAATAAGCTAAGTCGCGTAGTGATAATTAGAGTGTAAGTTACTGTACGTTCCATTGTATCCTCCTCTAACTCCACACCCTCCATCTCCTCTGACCTTTATCCACCAGTCTCTAAGGCAGTGCTTCTCAAACGGTGCGCCCGGGCGTATTGGTGCGCCCTGGAAGGTAGCCAGGTGCGCCCCAAGATAACGGAAGATTAAAGTTTATATAAACAGATTTATATTTTAGTTTTTGCATCATTTTAATTTATTTGAGAAAACACCAAGTATGTGGTTTTCAAGTCTGAGTCAAGTCTCGGCCACTTCTTATTTTGAACTGGAAGGTAAATTTCTTTAATCTTTAAGCATCAATGGATAATACTTCCTCTTTGCCTTTACTCGAGGATTTAAATCATTTTTACTAGCCCTCCCTCCCTCCCTCTCACTTTCTCTGTCTCTCTCTCTTTCTTTCTTTTTCTTAAAAAAAACTATACATTTTAATTTCCAATCATTTTCCTGTTATCAAATCTCAGGACTAAATTTTCTAGTTTTGGTTTGGTTTCATAGGTGCGCCCTGAAGTAAAAAAGTTTAAGAAAAGGTAAGGCGATTTTCTAAGTTTTATTTTTATTTCATGTATTTCATTACCATAGAGGTTAGTATTTTAATATTACAAATATAATTATTAATTACCGGTAATTAATTCGAGGTAAGATGGTATATTTCTAATATTTATTTTTATTTATTCCTCATTTATTTGTTTTAAAAATGTCTAATTTATTTAATTTGTATTTATATGTCTGTTTAGTTGTTATTTATACACTGTAATTGCAGTATATTAATTAATACTGTAGCGGCAACACTGACGGAGGCCAGTGAAGAAGGTGTTGCCGCGATCTTTCATTCTGAATTCGATTCTTCGCTTCGTGTCATACTTCACCAGAGCCCGCAACATCGGTTTTGTCGCCAACGGTCTGACCAGATCATGTAATATGTATGTAATCTTGTATACTGTGTGAGGACCTATGTAATAATGTTATATTAAAATACTTCTGTTCTAAATATGTATCTAAACATAATCAATAGTTAGTGCACTATTAAATAATTATTAAAAATGTATCGTAGGGTTTTTGTGCTGTCAAAATTGATTTGTAATGATTTCTACAACCCATTATAAATCGATTAATCGATATAGATTAATCGATTAATAATGTATTCTTATGGGATAATTTGTTTCAATGTACGACTATTTCGATAGTTGAAGTCGGTTAATCAGAACAAATTAAATTCATAGCACTGTACAAATAATGGAGGTAACACAATTCCAATATAATCAGAAATGATATTATTTAATGTAAAATTACATGTAGTTTACCATATTATTAAAATATATAGGTAATTATGATTAATAATACATATTATTATCATTATTTTTAATATCTTTTAATTTATAATTAAGAGGTCAACACCTATAATAGCTTTTCTTTCTCTGTAAGCTTACTGTGGTCATAATTCAACCAGTGAAAAGTTAAAATTAACCATTGTAGCGTAAACAGCTAATGAAATGGTCTTCACATATAAAAATTTAATCATATAAACAACGCGTTTCGAACACGTAGTGTTCTTCCTCAAGTATTAACTAAAAAACACAATGACTATTTTTTAGTTAATGCCTGAGGAAGAACAATATGTGTTCGAACGTGTTTTTTATACCATTAAAGTTTTATATGTGGAGAATATTTCATTAGCTTTTTACTCTACAATGAGTAAATACATATTCGGCAACAATGAACTATTCTATGGAGTATAAAGCCATGATCTTTAAACGTTATGGTCAGAACATATATATATATTCTACTACCTGCTACCATAAAATCATCTACTATATCCATGCATTTATTCATTTTTAGAGTAAAATATTCCTCAAATTCCAATTTTACTCATACAAATCCTGCCTTTTCATGCAAAGATAATATTTGTAAATCATGAATTTACAATATAATAATAATATTATAATAATATTAGATATTATAATAATATCACTTATTTTTGCACACATATATAACAGTAATTAACATGCATTACCGGTCTCGATAGCAATAAATTACTATCCTAAAATAACTCACGACCAAATTACTACCATGCGCCAACTAGCTTATAGTAGCGTACAATTGGCAAATTGTCATCAAGTTGTCCACAATTTGGCAAGTTTGTTCTGCTGTAAGCAGTGAAGATACTGTTCAGATGTCGAATATACGTTTAGTTTAACGCCAAAGAACCCACTAAGCAAAATATTAATTACCTATAGAATGTGGTCGAATATTAAAATATAACTTCTTTGCTAGAATATATAGTATATGAAATAGCAGTAGAAAATTTAGCTGAAATGATTAAAAGGAATATAATCTATTATGAGACTTGATTTTTTTTTTGTTCTTTCATTTAGCTCTCTGATGATGTTGTGACGAAATGCCGTAGAGCATTTTAATTAATATATATTGTTTATTGTGGTATTTAATTCATATATTCTATCAAGAGTGATTGTTGATCATTAATTTATATATATATAGACTCTCAGGGATGATTAATCAAACATACAAAAACACAGATAAATATGGTAAAAGACTTACCTCAATATTTGGAAAGAAAGTCGTCATCAGAAGATGATGTTGAGGCTTAATGGTAAATCAGGGCCACAAGCTGCCCTCAGGTGCGATGATTTACAGTCTGGGCACTGTTAACAAAAAATAGGAAGTAAGGAAAAACAGGGAGTAGGAGAAAAGGATTGAAATTCAATAAATATATTATATATATATATATATATATATATATAAAGATTTCACATAAACACGTGAAACAACAATCAATGATCAAACCACAATAAGAAAACGGGAAAACAAGACTAAGATCTTTCAACCGTAAGCTCCTGTCCAATCAATATGATGATTTTCATTTTTTATATGCAAGAATAAGGCACTACTTTTTTCCTATCTACTTACGTTATATTGGTGTTGTTTTACACGTGTCTTTAATGATTTACCAGTTTGACCAATATAAATTTTATGGCAATTTTTGCACGGAATTTTATAAATACCAGCGGACTCCAATTCGCTGGGCGAGTTTTTTATTAACATATTACCCACGTTATTACGATTAGAAAACACTATATTAAAATCAAGTTGTTTGGCTAATCTTGGAAGGGGGTCCAATGATTCGTGGTATGGCAAAACTATAGAATTTGATAATAAAAGGGGCTCTGTTGAAGTATTAGAGAAAGTTTTTTTAGCACCCTTCAAAGCTAAATCAATATAAGAAGAGGGGTATTTTAATGAAAGGGCAATTGACCTAATGTTATTAATCTCTTCATTAAGGAATTCTGGGGAGCAAACTCTAAACGCCCTCAAAAACATATTTCTAAAAACAGAAATTTTAACATTTTTTGGATGGGAAGAATAAAAGTGAACGTATGCAAGTACATTCATAGGTTTTCTATATACACTAAAGCGTAACTCATTAGGTAACCTATGGATCAGGACATCTAAGAAGGGCAAATTACCACTTATTTCTTCTTCCATTGTGAATTTGATTGTCGGCACTAATGAATTCAATTTTGTTAGGAAATCAACTTTATTTAAAGAATTGGGACAAATGCAAAGAATATCGTCAACATATCTATACCATTTAACATTTTTGGGCAAAATTGAGCTTAAGATTTTACTCTCAAAAAACTCCATATATAAATTACTTAGGAGGGGGGATAAACAGTTACCCATAGCAAGACCAAATTTTTGTATATAATAATTATTTTCAAATTGAAAATGACAATCTACCACACATAACTTAATTAACTCTATTATAGTGGTAGATGGAAGGGGAAGGGAATAATTAATTAATTCCTCCTGGAGTAAGCTCAACAGATCAGTTACAGGTACATTGGTAAATAGAGACTTCACATCGAAACTGAATTATCCCCCCTCCTAAGTAATTTATATATGGAGTTTTTTGAGAGTAAAATGTAAGGCTCAATTTTGCCCAAAAATGTTAAATGGTATAGATATGTTGACGATATTCTTTGCATTTGTCCCAATTCTTTAAATAAAGTTGATTTCCTAACAAAATTGAATTCATTAGTGCCGACAATCAAATTCACAATGGAAGAAGAAATAAGTGGTAATTTGCCCTTCTTAGATGTCCTGATCCATAGGTTACCTAATGAGTTACGCTTTAGTGTATATAGAAAACCTATGAATGTACTTGCATACGTTCACTTTTATTCTTCCCATCCAAAAAATGTTAAAATTTCTGTTTTTAGAAATATGTTTTTGAGGGCGTTTAGAGTTTGCTCCCCAGAATTCCTTAATGAAGAGATTAATAACATTAGGTCAATTGCCCTTTCATTAAAATACCCCTCTTCTTATATTGATTTAGCTTTGAAGGGTGCTAAAAAAACTTTCTCTAATACTTCAACAGAGCCCCTTTTATTATCAAATTCTATAGTTTTGCCATACCACGAATCATTGGACCCCCTTCCAAGATTAGCCAAACAACTTGATTTTAATATAGTGTTTTCTAATCGTAATAACGTGGGTAATATGTTAATAAAAAACTCGCCCAGCGAATTGGAGTCCGCTGGTATTTATAAAATTCCGTGCAAAAATTGCCATAAAATTTATATTGGTCAAACTGGTAAATCATTAAAGACACGTGTAAAACAACACCAATATAACGTAAGTAGATAGGAAAAAAGTAGTGCCTTATTCTTGCATATAAAAAATGAAAATCATCATATTGATTGGACAGGAGCTAAATTTATTACCTATGAAAAATCAATGTTGTTAAGAAATATTATTGAATCGTCTCTAATTAAATTTAATAGATCTAATATTATAAACATTAGTAACGGTCTCTTCAAACTGGATACTTTCGTCACGAGGGCAATAGCCTCTTCAAAGAGGGTTGACAGCTAGCGGATAGTTTTTTACTTTTTCTTACTGTACTCCTTTGTTTCCCCAAACATCCCTTTCTGGACATTAGTCCTTTCCTGTGCTTTCACCCTTTTAAATACCACTCTTCCCTCCCACTCTTCTCAACTCCTCACCAGATGTTTTCTGCATCTAGTGTTCAGTTGGGTTTTTGACTCTGACGAAGACCGCTTGTTACGGTTGAAAGATCTTAGTCTTGTTTTCCCCTTTCTTATTGTGGTTTGATTATATATATATATATATATATATATATATATATATATATATAAAAGAAAGGTTTTGACTGCACATTGCTTAGAACTGACTCATTTCAAGTTTTCTTTACTTCTTATTCATTTGGAAAAGCAAATCTACCCTTAAAAAAATTTTGTCAAAAGCAAACTCAGCCACCATAAGTCATAGCAAGCTGAAACTTTGACAGTAGATTTGTGTATGTCCAGGTTAGGTTAGGTTATAGTGGTAGTCCCACAAGGGAACATACGTAGGCCGAGCATTAACCTTTTGTGATACCACACAATGAAGATTGATTCTACAGTGGGAGTTCTAAATTTTTCCTAACTCAAGTATTTAGAGTAGGGATCTTTAACGAGTACCTTTAACGAGTTGATATCGTATTGCCTCAGGACCGACGGTTTAACGTCCTTGTCCAAGGGACTACGTGTTCAGATTTATTCACCTCCCGCGTGAATAAATCAAGGGCCAGGTGGGGATCGAACCCCAGTCCTATCAGTTCAAAAGCGAGTACTTTAACCACTGAGCTAACCTGACCCCTTGTCTACGTCTAACGTAAAAGCTAAGATTATAATGGATGGGAAATTCAACGTAGTAGCAAAGTTACGGACTTTATGCTGTGTTTGGCTAGCTGCACAGTTATACAGGTATATATAGTAAATATAAATAGTATATAGTAATAGTATATAAAAGTAATAGTATATATAGTATATATAAAATAATTTTACTTATACAGGTGTTTTTAAGTGCCTGATACTGTAGTAGGTATTGTTAGTTGATTTTGATTTCGTTTGCGTTTATCATAATTTGCTCGCTATAGAAAAGTGACTCCTACCCATCCGCGTATTAAACAAGAAGTATGCTTAGAATAAAATCAAACAACTAAGTATCTAAAACTACAAAACGTAAAAGAAACTCCAGATCTGATGACAGTTATAGACTGTACTAATAATGATGTTTTCTGCTAGTTTATAATTTCTAATAACAGAAATCAATACGGGTATTCTCTTCAAGGGCACAGACAACGATACTCTCAGTAAGTTTGAGAATACGCAAATCTTGTATTGTACGGAAATCAACAGGAATAATCTAAGGATTTTAACCGGCTTTCTAACGGGTCACTGCAAACTTAATGGCGATCTGCAAAGAATGGGCATTATCAATGATGGTTTGTGCAGATTCTGCAAAGAAGAGGAAAAAACACCGTTGCATCTGCTGACTGATTGTCAAGCCACTGTACTACACAGAGGCAGGTGCTTCAGGAAATCAACAAAACCATAGAAGAGCTTTTACCGTTGAACGCAGTAAAAGTGCTGAGCTTCTTGCAGGCATTGAAGCTAACTGGGGTACTATAGTATAGAAGGGGGGAAAGTACAATAGTTCTTCGGACGCAGTACTACAATCACCCTCAATAAAACAAATAGAAATAAAATAAACATTTCTAATAATATTTTCAAATGCCACGTATCATATAAATAAATGAAATTATAAATAACGGCTTGTAAAAATAATAATCAGAAGAAGAAAAGAGAAAAAAACACGAATGAAAACAAGACACTAGGACTCACTGTCAATATTTCGGCCTTTATAAAAGTCGTTCTCAGGAAAGGAATTGATAAAGCGAAACACCAAAACTAGCCCATTTTGATGTACAGAGAGAGGGAGTAATATTGGGAGTAATGATAATTTTCTTTTCCTTACATTTATATATAATACATTTGCACTATTGTCATCGGCGAGCACGCAAGACACTTGCTACCTTGGATTCAATTTTGGGAATATAGTGATAATTTTCTTTTATTTAACATTATTCAAGTAATAAATACTATATATTTAATTTCAGTTCTCTATCTCCACGAGAAATGGGTGAACAAACAAACAAACAAAAAAATTCACGAAATTTATATATAGAGATTACTGAAATGTTGTGGTTGTTGTTAGGCTACTATTGTTATGACTTAGTATTGTTTCATTGCATCTTTGTTGCTGAATTGTTAGTATGATTTATATTATTAATATGGCAAACCGTCATACCTTGTAAGATGATCTTGGAGTCGTTGGAGCGCTTTCGGACGTTGTCCATCTTCGTTGGCAACTCTATAATAAAATAGAAAGGGTACATCTTTCCTCTTAGATCAATAAATATAAGCTTATTTGGCTGTAATATTTATTTATTTCAATTCCCTTCGATAAACCCAAACTGTTGGTCATTGAAATCATTAAAATACTCAGTAATAATATTCACAACACTTAATAAAATCTATATACTTTAAATAAAAACAATTATATAACTACTATATTTTATATTTTCAGACATTAATAAAAATCTGGATTTGCCTGCAAGTAAATGATTTTTTATTTTCTTTTAATGTGACTGACTATACATACATATTAATCATTTATGTATATTTTGTTTACATGTGGCTATAATGTTTTTCATACTATTTCCAACCTTCAATTTTCTTTTCAGTGTAAAATGAAGTGAGTATAAATATCACTCGACGCAGATAAAAAAAATCTGGAGTGGCCTACACTCAACTTTACTATAAGTAACTTAATATCAAATTTCATGAATATGTAATATATAACGTCTCTTTTAGGCATAATATAAACATCTAAATGGGATATGATTATTAGTCTTTCCTTCCTGAGGTAGTAGAGATAGTGATTGAAGGAAATATCAATATATATGCTTATTTTTGCACATCACACAGCTGATGCAAATAATTTCATTAGTATAACTACAGCAGTAATAACATTTTTGAAAAACCAAAGTGAACATTTCTTGATACGAAATATTCTCCTACAAGAGAACATGGCTATTGTTCAAATAGCCAGTGGATTTCTTACATCGTTTACTTGATATCCTTCTACATTGAATATTAAAGTAAAATTTTCAAATTTAAAACAGGAAAATACCCTTTTTTTCTCTGAAAAACATCATAAACAGCTAAGAAAATGTTGTTTTAAGATGATTTATAATTAAAGATGTACGATAATTACATTTATTAATCTCTAAACGAAAGATTTCAATTTTGAATTATCTTTTACATTTTTGGTTTTTAACAGAATTATTATACTCGAAATTTTATGGCTTTTTAGTATTTAATAAGATCATTTTCCTTCCCCTTTGTCAAATAACATATGTACGAATTTTTTCTGAGTGAGTGTTATCATTTTCCTGCACAATATTACTCCTCTTACATTTCATATAAGTCAATAAACTATTTAAATTGTTCCTTTATAAATATCAATTTTATCTCAGTGGAATTGCTCAAAAACTTTCTAAGTCAATGTAAACAATGACAAAAAATATAAAAAATTCGACAAGTATAGCAGGTGATCTCTTAGTCTAAGTTAAACAAACAGTTTTTATAGCGTTATTGCTCTTTCCCATAATTGAAACTTCATGAATTTTTTTTTATTAATTGCTAATTGTTTGTTTCATTTTTGGTCAAATTTTCATTATTTTTTAATGAGCCGTTTAGCGTCAAAAAAACATTTTCTAAAAACAAAAATCGTACTGTAACGCCCCTTTAGCGAATGTAATTTTGAAAAAAAATATCTCATCTCATTCTACACCTAATGTTCTATTTATAGGCATAGTTTCATTCTTGTCCGTCAAACAGTATGGCTTGTATCGCTCTCACAAGGTTTGAGATTGAATTATAAGTCAAAATTTTTACATTTTATTGAAAAAAAAATATTTTCTGTTGATTTAAAATTCTGAATATATTTTTCGTTTGTTTCATTTGTAACCTCAAAGATAATGTCAAAATTTCAAAACTCTTGGGTTATCAGTTTAGGAGAAATAAATGTTTTAAAAAAAAGGTTTTTGGCAAAAAAAGTGACTTTCCCATCATGCATAATTCTTCCCAAACAATAGGGATCTTCTTCCCTATGGGGCCCATTTTTGTGTAAAATATCAACTTGATCCATAAAAGATTCTGGACCGTAGCGTGGTAACAAGCAATGCTAACACACTCACCCACCCACCCACACACACACAGACATCATCGTAAAAACGTCATAAAACGACTTCTGGGACCTCAAAACATGTAATTCCGTCAAAATCTCGAGATCGAATTTTTTCACGATCACTATACTTTACTTATAGTAAAGTAATAATACACACTTACTAAATTCAATATTTCGAACTGTTGTTCTTCATCAGGAAAAGACTTGAAGAGAGGACGAAGTGAGTTTGTCTCCCCACGTCGAAGGAAGAAACGCGAGTCCATCTTCCTACTCGTGTTCCTTTCAAGTCTTCTCCTGATGAAGACGAAATATTGAATTTAGTAAGTATGTATTTATCATTTTTTTTTGTATCGTGTTTTGTGTAATTTAATGTCTTGTCTTTATAAAAATAGAGCGAAAGGCTGACTATTGACAACTCTGATGTAACTTAGCCAAATCAAACTAATTGGTGACCTTTCGAAAAATGGCCACTAACAGACCTACAGTTGATTTACTAAATTACGCCCCTCCCCCGAACTCACTCTCTCCGCCACATCCATTTTTTTTTCTTTTTTTACAAACCACAATAAATAATAAATATTCTGAAGGATTCCAACGTTTCGGTCAGCTTTGACCATCATCAGGGAAGGGAGTCTTTAGAGAGTTTTAAACTAGATTATGAGTTCTGTAGTGACTTTCTGTGTTCTTTCCTATTGGTTAAAGTTTATATATAAACCAATTAAAAAGAAGATAGCACACAGATAGACACAGTAATAGCCCACTTCTATATTTCGACCATCGTCGTCATCAGGAAGCTAAGAGTCTCGCAAGAAGGCAGAGCGGTGACTAACTTATATATTACCTTATATATATATGCAGATAAATCACAATAAACACGTGATGCAATCAATGAAAACAAACCACAAGGAAAAAAAAAGAAAACAGATGGAAAAAAAAAATGCTCTGAGGCCTTTCAATTTATGTCATCAGAGAGCAAACAAGGTAAGAACTAGAAACCACTTTCTAGTTCTTACCTTGTTTGCTCTCTGATGACATAAATTGAAAGGCCTCAGAGCATTTTTTTTTCCATCTGTTTTCTTTTTTTTTCCTTGTGGTTTGTTTTCATATATATATATATATATATATATATATATATATATATATATATATATTATAATACAATATTAATATATTATTATATTTATATATATATATATATATATATATTATACCCAATTGTTTTTTCTCTTTCATGTGTTAACTATATATATATATATATATATAATATACATTATATTTATTTCAATGTAGACAAAGAAACATAGAGAAATTAAAAGCACACACTTACAGGCTCTAATATTCAGTTTGAACCGTCTTCAGGAGAGATAAGAAAGGGAAACCAAGGGCACTGGTTCAGAGACGGTTGGAGACCGTTGGATCTTTACAAATGGTCGTTTAAAATGGATTTTGGACCATTTGTCCAAATTTAAGAAATTTGGGTATTTCTCAAAGGCAAACTGAAACACAGACAAACAAATCTTTGATTTTTACAAATATAAGTAATGAATATAAGTAATCTATTATTATAGTAGTTTAAATTATATTTACTGCTAGACAACCCGTGTACACCCTTGTGTTACTAAAGTGTTAAGAAATTATACCGACAATTAATAAAATAAATTCACTGAATGTGATTAACAGGAATAACTGTTATTGATATTTCTTGTTATTAAGTCATGAAAACAAAGATTCTTATATGGTTCAAGCATTTCATATAGTCTTCTGCTTAACATGACTCAAGACACGAGTATATACACAATAAGTATATTTAGCAAAATAAGAACTCATTAAAAAGTAAAAAGAGTCATTTATTTTATTAAATAAGCATACATTGTTGAAAAGCAGAGCAGATTCTGCATTTACGACTTTTTTAAGTAGCTGTTCTTTTTTCCTAATTACACTTCTATGTTGCAGAGGCAATGCACATAGTAGATTTCCCAGGGATGAGCACTGTTTATTAAATTAAGTGAGAGAGCACTGTTTATTAAATAAATAAATGAAACATCAATTCAAGGTATATACACAATCAAGCATATTTAAAACTAACAAAAACTCTTAATTGAAATATTCCATTTTATTTTACCCAACATAATAATTTTAAACATTATTGAAAGGATTATTACTTTACAACAATCGTATTTAATTCTAACATAGTGCAATCAGTTATTATGTGGTATTTACTCATTGTAGGGTAAAAAGTTAAAGAAATGGTCTCCACATATAGACATTTAATGGTATAAACAACGCGTTTCGAACACGCAGTGTTCTTCCTCAGGCATTAACTAAGGGTGAATGTCGGTACAACTGACCGAGGAAGAACACTACGTGTTCAAAATGCGTTGTTTATACCATTAAATATTTATATGTGGAGACCATTTCATTAACTTTTTACCCTACAATCGTATATAAACTGATTTTGTTGAAGTTTATATTCCTAAAATTATTCATTTTAAACTTCCAATGTAATAGTTTATTATATATACTTTCGGACTTTCATATATATGTTTATTGCTTAAGTTCCAAATCCAATTCTTAAATCAAAACGTTCGCTTTGAAAGTTTCATTTAAAGCTGGAAAACTGACCAATTCCTGATAAATAAAATTTGCTTTATCTATCTATCTATCTATATATATATATATATATATATATATATTATATATTTATTTATTTATAACAAGAATTGAAAGCAACTACGTGAAATAAAAAAACCCTCATTTAAACAACAATAACATTTACAAAAATGTGACTAAGATCTTTCGTACAAAATAACTGGTTAGGTTTATTCTATAAGAGAAATAAATTTTACATATAGAGTCAATTAATTTTACCTGATTTATGTCGAGAGAATTTACTTTTCATTCTTCTTTCTTTTTAATGTCGTTGTTTGTAAAGTCATATTGAATGATCAGGTCATTTGAATGATCCAGCATAAACTGAAATTAAAAAGTATCCAAGTTTCACATGTGTGCAAACATTCTAACAAGATAGCAGAGGAACAAAATAATTCCAGAGAAACAACACACATATAATTCGCTTTTCTTCGTAGCGATTTTCATTTTTTTTTTATGATAAGACAGTCCAAATGTAGTAGTGAGTTTTTATGAAATCTTTTATGTCTGTTGTTTCTGTGGGTTTAGTTTATCCAGTTTATGGAATCGTTTTAATTAATTTCTAATTATGAAAATAATATTATTTAACATTAAACTACTTAGGCCATCTTTAAAAATACAAGAATAACATTTATAAATATTTATAAATTTATTAATTTTATTAATTTATAAATTTAAATTTATAAATATAAATAAGTTATGAAGGAATTTGTACTTACTATTTGAAGTATTGTTTAAGGAATTAACTGGTTACAAAGTGAACAGGTTTAAAAGGACGCGGAGGATTAAACTAGGAGTGTATTGCCGCCTTTTTAGAATGACTATGCTTTACAGATGCACCAATCAAATTCCATCTAAATTATCTCATTTTAAAATAGTCCCCTCCTATCAGGGAAAAGAGGGCTTTACATTCAAAGCTACTGGCATAGACTAATTAGATGACACTACAAATAAACACACTCTTCACACAAAGGACAAAGGAAATGAACTTTCAGTAAAACCCAGCATAATAATATAATGATTTGCTTTCTTCACTATTTGCCAATATTCATATGATATATTTATTTCTTATTTTGCATTTATTTTATAAATGTCGGCCAGTGAAGTAGTTTCATCCATAAGACCTCAACACTCAAAAAAGAAAAATATTACATCATATGAATGTAGATAAAAATATCTACCGTGAAATAGAAACAAAATAAAATGTTTATTAGGAATCGGTCAGTTCTTCAAGTTTATAATAATATAAGTAAAATTTAGAGAATTCTCGACTTACTTTTACATATTTTTTTCACTTTTACATTCAAAATGTTTATATAAAACAGCTAAAAAAAGAGAAAGAAATAAAAAATTTCAAAATTATAAAATATAATGTTTGTAAGCGTGAATTTGAATTTACTTAGAGTACCGCTGAGAAACGTAACTAAATTTGAATCAAACTCCCTTTGATTGAAATGACAAATTTTGCTTGAATTTAATTTACGTATTTGAAATAAAATGTTTGTTATTTTATAACGTTATGTTTATAATATATGATTTAGGGGTGTATTATAAGATACGGTAATTGAATTAATGGATGTATAGTACAGTATGAACAGTATACATTACTAAAACGTACAGTAATAAGTTACGTTTATTTCTAGCTTACATTCAGCCGTTCGGAACGTAACTAAAACAGATGTCCAGAATTGTCTTTATAGTTGTATCTGTCTAATTTTTTTTTTATTTAATTTTAATGTCAAATTAACTTATACAAACTACATACGACAAAACCTAAGTTATAACCTTCCTCACTGTTAACTAACATTGTAGTGGTAACACTGGTACAACTATTTCTCCATTATCATAAATCAGACGACCTTATACCAACAAACTTTCTGAGAAATAGATGAACCGACTAAGTCTTTCAGTACATTTAGTATTTCTCTATAACTGTGAAGACGAACCTATGACACGCGTGTCAGTGCTGACACGCAAGCTCATTTATGGTGACACGCATCTTCAAGGATAAATAAATACATAATTAAAATATTTGTCTCTCATAACAACCAGATTTGGTGATAATAATATTGTTACTTACATAAATAATAATTAATAATTAATTATTAATATGTATTAAACATATTGTTTTAATATTGGTATTAATATAAAAATGTATCAAGCAAATTATATATATATATATATATACAATTAAAATAAGCAGTGACACATAAACAGAAACACAACAAAGACTCACTTTTCAATATTTCGACCGTAATGGCGGTCGAAATATTGAAAAGTGAGTCTTTGTTGTGTTTCTGTTTATGTGTCACTGCTTATTTTAATTGTTATTTGTCCTGCCGGACCGTTTTTCGTTTATCATGGTATATATATATATATAAAGATTTCACATAAACACGTGAAATAACAATCAATGATCAAACCACAAAAAGAAATGGGAAAACAAGACTAAGATCTTTTTGTGGTTTGATCATTGATTATATATATATATATATATTTTTGGAAACAGTCCTTCGTTAATAGATGTGAGATTAAATTTACGGCCTATTGTTTTTTTAATTAATTTCTTGGATATATTATAAACATGAAAGTCGGAAGAAATATAAGCATTGAAAACAAAACGTATGGTGAGTTGATGTTCCTAGTTCCTGGTGAATTTAAAAGACTCTTAAGGGATTTGGAAAAGTTATCCAAGAAATTAATTAAAAAAACAATAGGCCGTAAATTCAATCATATATATATATATATATATATATATATATGATTAATATATAATATATATTAATTTCTAGTTTATATATATATATATATATATATATATATATATATATATATATATATATATATATATATTAATTTCTAGTTATATATATATATATATATATATATATATATATATATATATAGGGGTTGGTTACTTGCCGTTGCGTCTACAACGTGCTTCGTCTCCCATTCTCTTTTCTCCTGAAGACGGATTACCCGAAAATTTGAGACTGTAAGTGTGTTTCCCTACTTTGTGTGTTGCTCTTTGTTAATCTCGAACTCGTATATATGTATATCAGTTCACAAACGAAGAAAAGCAACACACAGAGAAAGAGACACACTTACAAACTCAAATTTTCGGATGATCCGTCTTCAGGAGAAAAGAGAGAATGGGCGACCAAGCACGCCGGAAACACAACGGCAGGAAACCGGTGTTTCGAACGGTAATTGTTTACCTGACGATGAATATAAAGTGTCCGAACACGTAGTTTGAATTTAAAAAACTACGCGTTTCGAACCGTAATTGTTTACCTGACGATGAATATAAAATGTTCGAAACGCGTAGTTTGAATTTAAAAAACTACGCGTTTCGAACCGTAATTGTTTACCTGACGATGAATATAAAATGTTCGAAACGCGTAGTTTGAATTTAAAAAACTACGCGTTTCGAACAGTATCGTTTACCTGACGATGAATATAAAGTGTTCGAAACACGTAGTTTGAATTTAAAAAAACTACGCGTTTCGAACCGCAAATGTTTACCTGACGATGAATATAAAGTGTTTGAAATGCGTAGTTTGAATTAAAAAAACTTCTTTTGTTCTGGAGATTTTATATTTTCTATTTACCATAGTATGAGTGAATACCACACAATTAAAGATTGCACTACTGATGATGAACAGTTTATCTGACGATGAATATTAAGTGTTCGGACACGTAGTTTGAATTTAAAAAACTACGCGTTTCGAACCGTAATTGTTTACCTGACGATGAAAATAAGTGTTTGAAACGCGTAGTTTGAATTTAAAAAACTTCTTTTGTTCTGGAGATTTTATATTTTCTATTTACCATAGTATGAGTGAATACCACACAATTACGGATTGCACAACTAATGCGAAAAGGTCTAGTACTATAAGTTGATACAGTTCGAATCAGATACAGTATCCGTAAACGATACTGTTCGAAACGCGTAGTTTTTTAAATTCAAACTACGTGTTCGAACACTTTATATTCATCGTCAGGTAAACAATTACCGTTCGAAACGCGTAGTTTTTAAATTCAAACTACGCGTTTAGAACATTTTATATTCATCGTCAGGTAAACAATTACGGTGTTTCGAACACTTTACATTCATCGTCAGGTAAACGATACTGTCCGAAATGCGTAGTTTTTTAAATTCAAACTACGCGTTTCAAACACTTTTTTCATCGTCAGGTAAACGATACTGTCCGAAACGCGTAGTTTTTAAATTCAAACTACGCGTTTCAAACACTTGTTTTCATCGTCAGGTAAACGATACTATCCGTAACGCGTAGTTTTTTAAATTCAAACTACGCGTTTCAAACACTTATTTTCATCGTCAGGTAAACAATTACGGTCGAAACGCGCAGTTTGAATTAAAAAAACTTCTTTTGTTCTGGAGATTTTATATTTTCTATTTACCATAGTATGAGTGAATACCACACAATTACGGATTGCACTACTGATGATGAACGGCTTATCTGACGATGAATATAAAGTGTTTGAACACGTAGTTTGAATTTAAAAAACTACGCGTTTCGAACCGTAATTGTTTACCTGACGATGAAAATAAGTGTTTGAAACGCGTAGTTTGAATTTATAAACTACGCGTTTCGAACAGTATCGTTTAACTAACGATGAATATAAAGTATTCGAAACGCGTAGTTTAATTTAAAAAACTACGCGTTTCGAACAGAATCGTTTACCTGACGATGAATATAAAGTTTTTGAAACGCGTAATTTGAATTTAAAAACTACGCGTTTCGAACAGTATCGTTTAACTAACGATGAATATAAAGTGCTCGAAACGCTTAGTTGGAATTTAAAAACTACGCGTTTCGAACGGTAATAGTTTACCTGACGATGAATATAAAGTGTTTGAAACTCATAATTTCAATTTAAAGAACTTCTTTTGTGTGAAGGCTTTATATTATCAGCTTACTCCAGTATGAATAAATACCACACAAAAGCAGAATGTACAACTAATGAAAAAAAAGGTCTTACTGTATGTTCGAATGTTATCTAGCCGGGGGAGATAACTACGCGAGGGAATATAAAACACGAGATATTTAGATACAAAGAAACATATGGAACATTTATAACTTTTTTCTGGGGAACTAACTACGGTATTTTCATTTTAATCAGGGTTCTTCTTTGGGATCTACCGTCCATAACCAAAACGCCGGGGCATAATCTACCGCCCGTAGATCTAACACCGGGTAGATGAGCTAGTGAACCATAAAGTAAACAGTGTTTTACGTAATAATGCATAATTTAATGTAAAAATAATGTATTAATGAATTAAGAAAATAATGAATCGTGATAAAAAGAGATTGAAATGAGGACATGAATATAATACAAATAAAGTAGTAAGTATACACAAATAATAAAAGAAAACGTCAGGTAATGATATTAATTTGTGTATATAAAATACAAAGTTTGTCTGTCTGTCCGCTATAGAAATAAAACTGGAGAAATTTAGATACAAAGAAATATATGGATCTTATATAGCTTTTTTCGGGGAAACTACGGTATTTTGGTTTTGATCAGGGTCCTTTTTTTGAGATCTCCCGCCCATAATCAAAACGTCGGGGCATAATCTACTGCTGGGGCAACGCCGGGTAGATTAGCTAGTGATTAATATATTTAAAAATCTGGACTAGTCTACAACAAACTCCACTACATTAAAGTGTGTAATCAGGTAAGATCACAAATTAATATTCACAATCACATAAATTGTGTGATTGTCTTTGGTAATATCACAAATTAATCACAAACGAAGTTTTTTTTTTTAAAAGTAATCAGGGTTTGTAAGTAAATATAAGTCAATGTGTCCCATTGGTGTTTAAAAAAAAAGTACTTATTTAATCTTTTTGAATGTTCGTTGGATAAATAACTATATAAAAGTTTGAAAACAGAGGATGATTCCTTGGCTGGATAATTAAAAGTGGAAGATGTTTCCAAAGGTGAACGTGATGTGATGACAGGCACCTTTGGGTGGTGAGAGAACTCAAAGGGTCATGCTGAGTTTCCAACGAATATAACCGCCCACTATAGTGCACGTCGTAACTAGCAGTTCCAGACCAGAGGCCTTCTACTGCTTGATTACTGTGCCACTATAACTTGGAATGTCAGTAATTCATGTCAGATATTAAGTTAGTCTGAACAGTAATAACGTCGTATTCGCGGTCATGTGGTCTTGTTAGTCATGGTTTTCAATGTTTTTAGTCATGAGCTGGAAAGGTAGTCAGATAGTCAGTGAATGAAGTAATTATTCAGTGAGGTAATTATTCAATTAAACGCGAAGTATATTAGCTAGTGATTAATATATTTAAAAACCTGGACTTGTCCACAACAAACTCTAATACTTTAAAGTGTGTTATCAGGTAAGATCACAAATTAATTTTCAGAAATACACAAATTGTGATTTGTGTTCCATGTCCTACAAAAAACCAAACTTGCTTGTCCTCAAGAACACAATAAACCCTTCAATTTATTTAACCATTTTTTCTTCTATAGAACAAAGGTTTTTTTTTTAAAGTAATCAGGGTTTGTAAGTAAATAAAAGTCAGTGTGTCACATTGGTATTTTGAAAAAAAAGTACTTATTTAATCTCTTTCAATGTTCGTTGGATAAATAACTATATAAAAGTCTGAAAACAGAGGATGATTCCTTAAAAGCATAAGTAAAAGCGGAGTATGTTTCCAAAGGTGAACGTGATCTGACGAGAGACACCACTAGGTGATGAGAGAACTCAAATGGTCATGCTGAGTTTGTACTCTAGTAATAACAGGAGACTATAGTGGTTTGTATGTCTGACTTGTTTTTCATATGATAGTTTCGTTCAATTAAGCTGTGTAATACCTATTCTTCCGGCTGTATAACTTATTCTATATGTTTATTAATATAAAATGATAAAAAAACGATTAAGGGGGTAACAAAGGAAAAAAAAAGAAGTTGAAATAAATTGAAGGGTTCATTGTGTTGTTGAGGACAAACATAGATGGAGTTTGGTTTTTGTAGGATATGGACCATTAGTGTTTTTGCTTGCTGTCTGATTTAGTGCTCCTACTAAATGCCCTCCCCATCAGAAGGTCCCTTTCATTGTCTAAGCGTATAAGCAAAAAAGCAACCCCACAAGAATGTTAGCTGTCTCCTTATTGAGCAAGAAACAGGAATAATGGACATTCTACTTGAAAATCTGTAATGAACTGGACTCCAAAAAAAAAAAAAAAAGGAAGCAAAATTGTAGTAAATATGTAAAACAGAGATAAAGTTGCACTAATGTATATCAAACTTAAAAAAACTGACATTTTCAGAATTTTTTTAATATTACATATACGAATATATGATCAAACCACAATATGAAATGGGAAAACAAGTTTTCCCATTTCATATTGTGGTTTGATCATTGATTGTTGTTTCACGTGTTTATGTGAAATCTTTTTATACGAATATATTTATGTAAATGAGACCGGCCTTTATACAAACTTCAAAAGGCTTGATTTTTAATATTTTATGTATTTAATATTATATTTACATATGTTTTCATCTAATTTCTATCCTTTTTCTGTCCCTGTCCTAACTTCTGTTTTTTTTTTATATAATTATTTTATTACTATTAATTTTATTATAATAATTTTTAATTTTATTCCATTCAATTTTACTACTTCTGTAACATTATTTAATACTTTACGCTTTAATTTTCATTCCTTTATTCTGTTCGTTTATACCTCTCTTTTTAATTATACCTTGTAAATGTACCTGTTTTCCGATTTCATGTTAATGCATTGTCGGTTGTCTACCGGTGTCAGAGGTCTGACTTCCCTCTTCTCTTATTAATAAGTAATTTATTTAATATATATATATATATAAAGCTTTCACATAAACACGTGAAATAACAATCAATAATCAAACCACAATAAGAAATGGGAAAACAAGACTAAGATCTTTCAACCGTAACAAGCGGTCTTCGTCAGAGTCAAAAACCCAACTGACTCAGTTGGGTTTTTGACTCTGACGAAGACCGGTTGTTACGGTTGAAAGATCTTAGTCTTGTTTTCCCATTTCTTATTGTGGTTTGATCATATATTATATATATATATATATATATATATATATATATATACGTTTCACGATGAATCACAAACACAGAACTAAGGAACAAACACACAACAAACACACTTACTGTCTCTAATTTTCGGTTGAACCGTCATCAGGAGAGTTGAGAAAGGGACACCAAGCGCACTTGTGAAGCGATCTCCAACCGTCGCTTCACAAGTGCGCTTGGTGTCCCTTTCTCAACTCTCCTGATGACTGTTCAACCGAAAATGGTTGTATAGTTACACAACAGTTAGTATAGAGCAGTGTTTCCCAAACTTTTTCGAGCGACCACCCCCTTGAGTCCGTAAACCTATACTCAATAATCTGAACCTTAGACTAAATAACCAAATGAGTAACACTTTAATAATTAAATTAATATAACGACTAATCTAATATTTATTTATAATCCAATATATGTATTGTTTCATAGCATATTTATGCAAAAGAATTAATACACAATAAAAGAAACTTAGATGGAGAATATACTTTTAACATAAAAATAAACTCATTAAATTTTAACTTAAAAATTATCAAAACAAATAATTTTAAGAAACCTTTCCTAGAAGTTTACATGTGGTGTTTTCACTTAACTTTAGAAATCATATTGTATGAAATTTTCAATTTATGGAAATAGAATCCTTACTCCTTTTTGCATTAGCGCCCCCCCCCCCCCCACCTCTGTCTTCATATCCTGCATGAGTTCAACTTGGGCATAATGCCAAGGAAATTTCTGCCAATATCATTCATATCATGGGGCGATGGATCCATAAGCGATCGGACAGCACGAAGGGGGTTTGTTGTTGTAAAATCAGACACTCTCAATTATGAATTTTATTTTTTATGGTTGAGTGAAATTGATTAATGCCACAGATAGAGGTATTAGTAGGTAAAAATGGACAACCAAGAGCTCTAGAAAACGATTCTGTAATAAAGTTACTTTGAACTCCACAATCGAGCAAGGCTGTGGCTTTAATTAATTTTCCAGAAGAATTGGCCACTAACACCTGAGCTGTGGCTAAGAGAGTGTTGCAAGTACTGCGTTGGGCAGACAATGCAACAGGGCTAATACTGCTTGGAATTTGGTCTTTGTGTAGATGGCACAAAGTATGATGCTTTTGAGAACATATCTTACATACTCCAGGGTTTAAACATTCTTTTGTCTTGTGATTGTTATTAAAACAGTTTAGGCATAACCCCTTTTCATTTACTTGTACTATGCGTTCTTCTGGAGACAATGACTTGAATTTTGGACACTCATATACCTTATGATCTTCGTGGCAAATGTGACATCTGTAATATTCACTATTTCTTACAGGATGAGCAACTGGAAGAGATTCAGAATTACCGGGCAGACCCAGCATCTTGTCTGGATTACTAAAGTTTCTGTTACTTTGCTTACTGTGGGACTGAACAGCACTATAATTACAAAATGAATTCTTCATGGAAGACTTATTAACAAAATTAGGAAATTTGTTCGAAGAATATATAATTCCTTTACTCTGGTCGAAAGACTTGATGGTCGATAAAGTTGCTTCCAAAGTATTTATTTCTTTTAAAAGATGCCCTTCAAAATCAAAAATTGACGGACATTGAGAACTATTTGAAAGAGCACTTTCCCAAGGTGTAAGGAGGTTGACATCTAACTTGGAAGCTAATAAAGGCACTAACACATAACTGGAAGAAATCACGTCCTCTCCCAACGCTTCTAGAGAACGAATATTTTTATAGAACTCATTTGCTAGCCCTTTAAGTGATTGAAGACAATTGGGTTTAACCTTTGCTAAATTAAACAACGACGAAACATGAGAGTTAACAATTAATCTCTTATTATCAAATCTGTTGATTAATAGTTCCCAAGCAATTCTATAATTTGTTTGTGTAATTTGAATATTGGCAACTAGATCAGCAGCTTGGCCTTTCAAACAAGATTTCAAGTACTGCATTTTCTGAACATCATCCAAAGAGGGATTGTTGTGAATTAAACTTAGAAAATTATCTTTGAAGGAATACCAATTGTTCAAATCACCACTAAACTCGTTGATACTAATTTTTGGCAATCTAACTTGAACTTGAGAAGGAGATGAGAATGAGGAAGACGACGACAGAGACGGTGAACCGTCGATAAGCATAGAAATTAGATATTTAGGTTATGAATTTCAAAACAGAATAATAATAAGAAGATTTCATTTCGTAGGCAAAATGATATTATGAGACAGACAAAGTTATTCAATACTTGAAAAGAAACAGAATGGTCCAGATTATTGCGTTTCAGATTCTAATCTATATCTTTCAAATTCTATTTGAATTTAAAATCAAAAGAACTATACGACTGTGGGGGGGGGGGGGGGAGAATAAAATGTCAAAACGGCGGAAACAATTTCAATTGAAAGAAGAAAACAGATAAATTTCATAAAAGCAGAGAGATCTAAAAAGTCAGATACCTGTTTAATTCGGTACTTGTAACGAAAAAATTACATTATGACAGTTATGAAAAATTTTAGATTTTTATTATAACTTTTTGAAATTCTTTGTGAAACTGACAACAGTTTCTTCATTGTTTAAAATTACTTAACCACATCTCCCAATACCGATCCATAATTTTATCAGAATGTATTTATTTTTGATAGTTACCGTTGAGTTTCATTGTAAACTTACAATATAAGGCATTCACTTTATTTGAATGATTAATAATTACATTATATCAGTTACAATTAATTAAGCAATATGTAATTATTAATTAAAAGTAAGTTTACCTTTAAAATGTCTTTAACGCAGACTTGATGAGTTCAATCCGGTTAACTTACAAACTGACAGTCCAATGACAGAACAAGCACTTACCTGAAACATAGTATATTTATTTAAAAGAGTGGCTTGTAAAATGTCATAGACTAACACTGTTGGAATATAAATGCTTTAAATAAACATAACAGTAGAAAAATATTAAAAAGATACTGTTTTTGTTTATTGTTAGCCGAAATCTAATCATTAGATACTATATAATAAATTAAAAGGTTAAAAGTATAAGACGTATATATTTAATTAATGTTAGATAGTTGTATCCTTTAATTAATTAAAGGAAATTCATTAATTAATTAAACAATTTAAATGAATATCAAATGGCTTAGTATATTTGCATTTATATTCTGCATATTAAATGTAATAACAAAGATTTAAAACTAATAATTTATATATAATGTAATGAAATTTTCATTAATGTAATGTCATTGTAATTAATGAAAATAAAATAAGGCTTCCAAAGCCTAAAGCATTCTGTGTACTGAAGATAGGTTATAAGATTGCTGTAAATATATATTCTGAAAAAATATATTAATTATTAGCCAGTTTTGCATACTCAAATCAAATTCAAAACAGGCTTTTTATTATAATTTAAAACTTTTATAGCTGGAAACTTAATTTTTCTAAAAATAATAGATTGAACTACCATACTCGTGCTTCAATATTACTCAAACATGTATTATTTGTACATGTAAGTAAAACTACATGTGATATTAAGCTTTATTCAAAGCTAAATTGTAACATATAGATTGATTAGAGCATTTTATTAAACAAATACAACATACCATGAAAAGCATCATAAATTATATGTTGAATTTGTTTGGTTTATCTAGTTTGTGAAATTGTTTTATTTAATTAACAATAATGAAAATAATGCTACTTAATATTCAACTAGTAAGCATTAAAAATACAAAAATAAGTTAAAAAGGATTTTGTACTTACTAGTTGAAGTATTATTTACGGAATTAGCTTGTTAACACAATAAACAGGATGTGAAGAACCAAACTAGAAGTGTAATGGCGGGCGCCATCATTTAGAATGATTCAGCTCTGTGCCCTGGCTCTAAACAATGCCATATAAATTATTTCCTTTTAAAATAGGCCCCTTCTATCAGTGTTTTCTAAAGTTGTCTGAATATTCAATTTACGCATAATGTATATTATCTATCAAAAGTTTATGACAAGAATGCGCGTATCTATCAAAGTATTAAAATAATTTATTTATTATCTTATTTTTTATCAGTCTAAAAATGATTTTGTAATGTAAAATTTTTTTTATGTATTTTGTTAAACGATTAACTATGAAACTTTGTCAAAAAACTTGAACGTAAAATTAGTAATTTACAAAAATAATTTAATGAAATTCCGAAGATCACAAAGGTAATATAGCTATAAAAACCGTAGATTCATCTTAGAATAGTGGACCAAGTACAGAACTTGTACTCAGACATATTTTATGTGAATCGAATGAAAATAATTAATTAGACTTTTAATAAAAGAAAATTTGAATTGCTTTAATGAGTTAATGTGTTATGTAGAAGGAATAAAATTCTTAAATATAAACAATCAATGTCAATCAAACTTTAACTTTCTGATTCTTTGCATGGTGTGATGGATTGCTGTCTAAATTGCTCTTGAAAAAAAACACTTGTCTTTTGGTAATATTGAAGAATGGGAAGATGCTATTTCGTTCTTTATTGCATTAAAAATTACAAAAGAGACCTTTTATGTATGTGTGCGTCTTCATAAGGGACTAAACGACGGAAACAAGTTGAAAATGTTTTGTTACTAAGATAGATAAAACTTTAAAAACAGATAGATATTTCTTGTTTGTAATCTATGTCATTTCATGATACTGTCAAATCTATCACATGTTTACTCATCTTCATTTTATTTCATTGATACTTTATAAATATATATAAACCTAAGTTGTATTGAAAGTTCTGTTCATTATATTATCTGTTAACTTTCGACCTTAGATTTACTTCAGTCCATAAGTTTGTCGAAAATTTGATCTTCATGTAAGATAAATATAGTGCTTACCAAAGTGTTCCAGAGCAGAGTCTTAAACTTCTCTGAAACTGAACATATATAACATATATACAGCAAATAAACATATACACCATATATACATACAACACATATATAAAAGCATTAATAAAAAGATTTTGCATAAGCACGTGAAATAATAATCAATGATCAAACCACAATATGAAATGGGAAAACAAGACTAAGATCTTTCAACCGTAACAAGCGATGTTCGTTGACTCTGACGAAGAGTGCTTGTTATGGTTGAAAGATCTTATTCTTGTTTTCCCATTCCATATTGCGGTTTGATCATATAACAACATATAAGGCAGTGGATTCGACAAATCATTGCTATTCTATCAATCAATGGCAAAAAAATTAAATAGAATATTTAAAAAGAAAAAAAACTTTATTCCTTTTATAAATGATATTATGGTTCGTCAGTTTTTGAAATCCTTTAGCAAATACGTTTAAAAAAAATGGATAAAACTAACTCTTCGTTAATGAAGGAAAAGCCCACCACGTTTACATCCCTTTCAAAACAAAATTAATATGATTTGAAAGAAAAAAAATTGGAGACGTCAACGAAAAAACATCAAAAAACGACTTCGGAACTCAGAACATGTATTCTGTTCAAATCTCGAAATCAAATTTTTTCATCAGCATTTACCATACTTATATGGAATTTTATGAAAAGAGAAATTCAGTTTTATGCGTTTTTACATTTCCATAATACAATAAACATATGCAGTTCAAAAGCTGCAGTACACTAGCGATATGTTTGTGATATTTGGGTTTGGTAGTTTAAATATTTCGCGATTTTATGAGATTCCTGTAGGCAAAGACAAGACTTGGAATACTGTTTGTTCTATGCGTTTTTACGTTTACTTAATTAAATAAACGTATGCAGTCGAGCAGCTTCTGAACACTAGTGATATTTGTGTTACGGGTTTGATACTGTAATTATTTCGTGAGACTCCTGCAGACAAAGACAGGACTTTGTCTTGGTAAACGTATTCGTTTTTACGTTTACGTAATTAAATAAACATATGCAGTCGAGCAGCTTCTGAACACTAGTGATATTTGTGTTACGGGTTTGATACTGTAATTATTTCGTGAGACTCCTGCAGACAAAGACAGGACTTGGTAAACGTAATCGTTTTTACGTTTACGTAAAACGTATAAACGTATGCAGTCAAGCAGCCATCGTTCCAGTCGAACGTCATCTCAACTTTCAACCCCAACAAGGCCAGATATGGAGAAATCTAAGAAAAGAAAAATATCAGAGGAAAATATATCGTTCAACACAATCAATCAGATCCGGACGCTCTGAGCTTCCGGAGGATAGTCTCCGGACTTCTTTCTCCTTAGTACAAGTATCATACAGGGGTAAATCCCTGAAGCTCTGTCGGTAGTATTTTATCCCCTCCATCAGAGCACCGCATACCACAGTATGATTTTCATTTAATTTGTCAATAAAGTTGGTATACTCCGGTGGCCGAAATATACATATCAAAATAAAAACTGCGCCCTAAGAACCTCAAGCTTCCTACTTTATCTTTTTTTTTCTACAGTGGGACTCAAGCAATATAAGTATAAAATAATTATATATAAAATAAATATAATTATTGTATATTTATATTATATAAAGTAATATAAGTAAAGCCTCACATGTGAAACTTTTAATGTCAGTTCAAGTTATTTGGAGGTGGCTGATGAATTATCTGGCAACCTTGTTCAGTGTTCATACTAACTTCAGACATTGTATTCATTGACTATATTAAATCTACATGATTTCATGTAGATGGCTATCTTTTTTAACATTACTTAATAAAAGGCTAAGTAATTTATTCGTTGGTTAGTTGATAATGTATTAAATTGTTATATTCACTTTGGTTTCACAAATAATATATCAAGTTGAATTAATTACTTTCTAACTGTTGGTGTGGAAAACCTAATTTAATAGAGTCTTAAATTCATTCAAGAGATCTCTAACTTTAGTTCTGAAAGCTTAATTAAAGAAAAGAGTTTAAATAAAATAAAATAGAATAAATAATTATTTGAAAAAATAATTTGAAAAAAGGGAGCCAGATGTAGAAGATGACAGTTGGTATACGAGGGTGAGCAGCTCCGATAAGAAGGGTCGGCGCACGGTGATAAGGCCACTCCTTGATCAGCCCTAGACTGGCCTTGGCTGAAATTAATTCTCTCTAAACCAAATAAAACTCAAAATTTTAAAATTAATTTTCAGGAGAACAATAGCCTACATGCCCACACCAATACTGATTTATTTTCGTACAACACCAACCATCGGGCGCTGACCCCCTGAATGGCTGGTTAAGATGATTACGATAATAAGCATGCACAACGTGATAATAAATTATTGGGGATTGGTGGTAAATATGGTGTTAAGCAAGATATATTTAAAACAACAATCTAACTATAGGCTAGGATTCGGAAACTTTTGAGGTGTCCTACCAAAATGAAATTTTTTTGTAACTAATTCAAGTATTATTATATTAGACTATTTTACCACCACAAATTGAACGTATTCATAAAAATAAACAACACATTAACTCCAGAAATAATAACAGTACATCCAATGATTTCTGTGGTACTAACGACCTTATAATGAAAAACCTAATTTTTAATATAATGGCAAAAAAAACTTGATAAAGTATATTTCAAAATAACCTTAGAAATAATTTATTAATTTTTAGTTGTATAACGAAATATAATATATCTAAAGGTATACATGATTTTGATAGTTATTTCCAGTGTAATTACTGATCTTTGAAATACACTTACGTTTTAGCTTTAAATTATTTTACATTAAAATTAAAATAATTACCATTAATTTCAGTTTGCGATGTGGTTGAATTAGCATCGGAATCCTCAGTTTCTTTTTCATGGGCCAAGTCACAATCCTTGGAATCTACAGCGTTCATCACGTTAATACTATCTTCAAAAAATCTGGAGTGGCCTACACTCTACTTTACTATAAGTAACTTAATGTCAAATTTCTTGAGTATATAAAACATAATGTCTCATTTAAGCATAACGTAAACATCTAAATGGGATATAATTATTAGCCTATCATTCCTGAGGTAGTACAGATAGTGATTGAAGGACATATCATTTTATAAGCTTATTTTTGTACATCACAGATAATTTATTATTTGCAAATAATTGCTTAGTATAACTACAGCAGTAATAACATTTTTGAAAAACCAAAGTGAACATTTCTTGAAACGATTTATTCTCCTACAAGAGAATGGCTTTCGTTCAAACAGCCAGTAGATTTTTACATCGTTTCTTGACATCCTTCTACATTGAATATTAAAGTAAAATTTTTAAATTTAAAACAGGAAAATCCCTTTTTTTCTCTGAAAAACATCTTAAACTGCGAAGAAAATGTTGTTTTAAGGTGATTTGTTAATTAAAGATGTACGATAATTACATTTATTAATCTCTAAACGAAAGATTCAGATTATGAATTATCATTTACATTTTTGGTCTTTTATAGAATTATCATACTGGGAATTTTAATCTTTAAAATAATAATAATAATAAGCTTCTTAGTATTTAATAAGATCATTTTCCTTCCCCTTTGTCAAATAACATATATACGAATTTTTTTTTAATGAGTGTTACCATTTACCTGCACAATATTATTCCTCTTACATCTCTTATAAGTCAATAATATATTTTCATTTTTCCATTATAAACATCAATTTTATCTCAGTGGATTCGCTCAAAAAATTTCTAAGTCAATGTAAAAAATACAAAAAATTCGACAAGTATAGCAGGTGATCTCTTAGTCTAGGGTAAACAAAGAGTTTTTATATCGTTATTGCTCTTTCCCGTAATTGAAACTTCATGATTTTTTTTATGAATTGCTAATTTTTTGTTCCATTTTTGGTCAAATTTTCATTATTTTTCAATCAGCCGTTTAGCGTCAAAAAAACATTTTCTGAAAACCGAAATCGTACTGTAACGCCCCATTAGCGAATGAAATTTTGAAAAAAAAATCTCAACTCATTCTCCACATAATGATCTATTTATAGGCATAGTTCCATTTTGATCCATCAAACAGTATGGCTTGTATCGCTCTCACAAGGTTTGAGATTGAATTATAAGTCAAAATTTTTACATTTTATTGAAAAAAAAATATTTCCTGTTGCTTTAATATTCTGAATTATTTTTTTTTTTTTTTTTTAAAACTTCAAAGATAATGTCAAAATTTCAAAACTCTATGGTTATCAGTTTAGGAGAAATAAATGTTTTAAAAAAAACGGTTTTTGGCAAAAAAAGTGACTTTCCCATCATGCATAATTCTTCGCAAACAATAGGGATCTTCGTCTTTATGAGGCCCATTTTTGTGTAAAATATCAACTTAATCCATCAAAGATTCTGGACCGTAGCGTGGTAACAAGCAATGCTAACACACCCACCCACCCACCCCACCCACCCACCCCCACACACACACAGACATCATCGTAAAAACGTCATAAAAACGACTTCTGGGACCTCAAAACATGTAATTTCGTCAAAATCTCGAGATCGAATTTTTTCACGATCACTATACTTTACTTATAGTAAAGTAAAAATGAAACCAGTAGGTGGGTTGGGATTAGTATTTCTAAGGCTGTTATTATCTGAATAAGACAAACTCTGAATTACTATTAAGTAAATAATATATAACTGTGATAAACAAAGCAAAAGGTACATTAGCATAACAAGTGCACAAGCAAAGCTATCACTGAATACAATTTAAAAGGCATAACATCATTCAGTCATGAACAGTATTCAGAAAAGTAAATATAACTTTATATTTATATAATTTTAACTTTAAAATATAATTTTATAAAGTAATATAAAATATAAGTACTTTAAGAAACTGAGTTTTAGCTGATTTATTCATTCAGTTCTAAAGTGTAAAATAAATAGTTTAATGTAGTTTTAATTTTCAAAATACATCGCTACCTCACTATCCGTTCCAAAAATACTTCATAACTGCTGTGATTTTATGATTTATACCTATCATCACTGTGCAAAATTGTAGATAAAAAAAAAATTCTTAACATGTTAATATAATTCCATGCTAAAAATTTAAAATGTTCTATAAAAATGCATTTAAATTAGGAAATTGTGGGAACTTGATTATACAGATTCCAAGAGAGAAACATTTAATCTTGATAACTAAGTGAAGACTCAGTAAACAGGAATTTTTTAGTTAAATACATGCATATTGTTAGTGCCACAGAGGTTAGTAAATAAGATATTATCAACCGTCATACCTCGTCTATCGAAACGATAGACGAGGTATGACGGTTGATAATAAAATCTTTATTTTTTAGTTGTTTCACTTTTTAACATTGGGTAATTGACTGAAAATTTGCAGTGTTCAGCATGACGCTGAGACGCAGTATACGAGTATGTACCTATAATTATCAACGGTCAAAGCAAAATAAGAAATGAGAAAAAAGACTAAGATCTTTCAACCGTAACAAGCGGTCTTTGTCAGAGTTAAAGCTCAACTGAGAAGACAGAAGTTGAGTTTTGACTCTGACGAAGATTGCTTGTTACAGTTGAAAGATCTTAAGTCTTTTTTTTCTCATTTCTTATTGTGTTTTGAAGATTGATTGTTATTTCACGTGTTTATTGTGAAATCATGGTATCTATAATTATGCAAAAAAGTCAATTTTCTAATGACGTTTCTGTGATTCCTTTGTTTATTGATTATTACTATATATTCAGGTCTTCTTTTTCTCTATACATACAGCTACATTTATCTAACACATTTATAAAGTCATGTACGTATTTGCGGATGAATATATGAGATAACGATGGGAAACACTAGGTTTATTAATGCATGTTCTCACGCATGCTCATTCATCATGCCAGTATCTAATGACCTTGTTTTGGAGAATAATATACGAGTACCACCAAGCATCATCACAGGGCACGAATAAGGAAGTATTTCAATGATATCTATTGATCAATTAGTAACATTTTCATGAAGTTAATGGCAATACATTATTTAATTATGATTCTCTTAGTACTCGAGTGAAGAAGGAACTACTTGTCAGATGTATTTATCTTTACATTAAAATAAACGTTAGCGATACACTTAACTATGTTCAACAATTAGACCATTCAAAATTTAAATCTGAAACATCTACATTTCATTGAAAATGTTTCAAATCAAATACCTCAATGTACCATACTTTATTAAAAAATGAAAAAAAACTTTATTACTTTACAGTAATAGTAATGTAATAAATATTTCCGCCTTCATAAATATTTTACAGTATTAACTATAATATAATAAATAATAATTTAGCATAATACAAATACTAGATTACATGTTACTTTACTATAGGAAAAAGTCCCTTATGAAGCTAAACTTGAGGTAAAATGGATAAACAAACAAAAGTCTCCACACAAATGAAGTTTTATTCAATAAAACTTCATTTGTGTGGAGACTTTTGTTTGTTTATCTATTCTACCTCAGAATGAGTAAATACCACACAATTACGGATTGCACAATTAATTGTACAATTAATGATTTATGAAAATTACCAACAAATTACATATAATTTCATTTAGGATGCTAATATAAAGCAACAAACTATACTTCCAATAAAATCCAACAATATGTTATGTTATATATTAAATTAAAACTACCATAGGCCTTTTTAACTAATTCAAATGGAAAATGTTTAACAGGTAATACCTGAAGCCACTGAAGAGCCTCGTATTGTAGTTTTTCTAAAGGACTTTTAAATCTTACGGAGATAAAATGGTACAATTTTTTCGCATCCAAACCAAGAGGATTCATTTCAGCATCAAGTATTTTGCTGTAAAATAATAACATAGATTAGTTTTTTTTTTGTTTCAGGTATTGTCTTTAACCTTTGTTTTGAAGTACCTGAGCTGTAGTTTGAGTTCAGTTAAGTCTTTATCGGGCACATCCCTCACAATGGTTCCCAGCCAATGGGGCATCACATAATTCCAAACATCGATGGTCACTACATCATAAGGAACTAGCCCCAAGAGTCGGTTCAATCCATTTTTTAATTGTGCTGTCTTTGATGTCAGCATGTCCCTAAAATAATTATTTTAATTAAAGATGTGTGAAAATTGTTTGAATAGAATGTAAAATACTTATTAAATGAAACACTAGCAACCATGGGTGCTAATAATAAGTAACTAAATAACCTGTTCCAAATACTTAAGTCTCCCGATGGCTCAGAAGCCCCTATCCTAGATGAAGATTCTCCTTCTGTTGGTCGGTTGACTCCCTGATTCCCAAGTGGACATCGTTCGGCATCACTGCCGTGAAAGCGGGCTACAGCTTATGCTGATTGCGTAGACTAGCTAACATGCACAAGGCTTTCTTGCCACTGACCTTGCCTGCAGCCAAGGCAGGCTCAATAGGACCTAGGTCCGAAGTTAAGACCAAAGAGGTCTTGAATATTATCGTTACCAAAGGGACGAGGAAGTTCTTGAAAGATTCCTTCTGGCTTCTGTATACTCCACCGTTATTAATGTTGGGACTTGTAATGGCTGTGGTCCTCACCCAGGAAGGGTAGAGTTCCTAAGGAGTCGCTGCGTGAAAAGCAGTATCTTTTCGGGAGGTTACCTGCAGAGCAACAAGACCGAACTAGACCCTTGAAATGTCAGCTACTCGTTAAAGATCCCTACTCTAAATACATTTGAGTTAGACAAAATTTTGGACTCCCAAGTAGGATCAACAGGTAACATAGCTCGCCCATTACTAAAATGAGTGCAAAATAATAAATTAACCACAATTTTACTTTTGTTTAATTTTTTTTAATTTTCTTTACTTTAGTTTTTTATTTGTGTATTTTTTTCATCACCAATTCGTGTTTCTATTTTATTTGATGTCCCTTTATTCCAAACATCTTTTGTTTTCTTCCTTATTCTTTGGAGTCATATTATTCCTTTCCTTTCAAGTCATGAACATCTTCTCCTGATGGATAACGACGGAAATATTAATAAAGAGTTTTAGTTTTTGTTTACCTGCGTTAGAGACGTAAATAGCATCTTTGGAGAGTTTTCACCAAATCAGTATAACGCTTGGATACTTAATATTTAAAATAAACCTATTTCTCAGCAGTTGGAACAAAGCAAATACTTGTATTCTTTACATTTTGTAAATTGAAAACAATAAAATTGCAAAATGAGAACAATTTACTTTATTCAATAAAACCACATATTAGCTGAATAGTCTAGCTGAGATTTCTCTCCTTAAAAGAAATATATACATTAAAAACGACACAATAACAGTTTGTCATAACAAAAGTAGTAAAAGTATGTTTACCAATGCCCTCCTACTTTGACACATTCGATTGGGTTCGGTAGAAGGCAGGACACAAAAACGTCGAAATGATATTGTGGATCTGAGTTAACCATTTGCATACATAGTCTGTCTTGAGTTGTTCCAGGGTCAATTCATCTTGATCTGTCAACACAAGTTAAATCTTGAAAAACTCATCTTGCATTTATATCAAACACCATAGTCTAGCCTTCTATCAGGTTTAATCTATAGCTGCATTTCAATATTTATGTTAATTAATCAATGAAAATTAGCACAAGGCCACCAATGAACTTGTGCTAATTACAATCTTTTTTACAATCTTCAAAAAATACACACTTTATTGTATTTTTTTAAAAAAGCCGAAGACCATTAATTTGTAATCCTCATTCAAGTATAGAGTATAGGTTAGCTTGCTTCCAGCTCTTAAATTATAGGTCTCAGCTCGACTGAACTCCAAATTGTTTAATCTGTTGAAAAGGGAATCTTACGATGTCTGTGGGAAAGGATGTAAACCGTTGGTCCCAAAAGCCCCAGGTGTCACGATTTCAAGTACTCGATAATGGTTCCTAAATTATACAACTAAATTGGGATGTATATCAAACAAAGGTATATGCTGTTTTTGATTATTCGATTAAAAATTACGATATAGTTTATTGAAAAGTTTAATTTTTTGAGCATTGATGAAATAAAACTGAAAGTGAATTAAATAAAATAAAAGTAAGTCAAGCAAGGGATAGTTCTTGACACTTTAAGCGCACAATCAAAACGTAATTGATATTAGGTAGTCTTAAGATATCATTGGTACAATCCTCACCATCAAATGTGTAGGCAGTCACATGAAACCACTGAAACAGCATGGACAGCAATCGCCCAAGAATTTCACTGGGAATTGACTCCTCAGGGGTGCACAGACTTACTAGAAATATAACTCCAAATCGACCAAGTAGAATTTTTTCTTCAACTGTGATATTCGAAGATGGATTGGGAACAGTCATAAGTGCAGCTTTTGCTTCAATATCAGTCATATCCTTTGGAACATCCAGAGTCGATGATTTAGGAGTCGCTTCTTTCAACAAACTGTAACGAATTAGGTTTTTTTTTTGCGTTTACTAAACAAACTCTGTTATTACATTATTAAGTTATTAGCATACCTTATAATGGCTTCTACCAGGTAGACCTGCATGTCTGGAGGCATTGTCCATGCCTTCGGAAGACACCTGTGGACCAGATGATCGCTCCCTCTCTTTTTGTTGTGTTTGAAGGCGTCACATTGAGAGCAGTACCGCATAGGGTGGTTCGTATTAAAACTGGCGCATTCAGGAGAGAAACATATAAACACTGCTCTCTTATCTGTGTGCCTGCAGTTCTAAAAAAAAATGTCATATTTGTTAGTGACTAAAATCACTTATACTACTAAGCTACAAAACCACACGGGAACTTTCAGTTTTAACATTAATGAATGTGGAAAGATCAACGAATGAATGAGTACATATCAATAAATCAAACCCTCTCTGTTCAAGGGAATTCTAGAAATTTTAACAAGCATAAAACTAGAATAGATTGGTCTAAAAAAATGCGATTTCTTTTTTTTTTATAAAATTTTTGATTTTATTTGGTTGACTCCGTGGTTCATCAACCAAAAAATCAAAAATTCTCAGAAAGCTAATTGACTTATTGAAATATTATGGTATATGCCAACCTTAAGACCAAAAAACAATAAAAGGAAAAATACTACAAAGATTCATTTTGCGGTTTAGGTGAAAATATCAAAGTGAGCATTAAATGTTATTACCAATATTATGAAAAATATGTTTGTGAAAGTCTAAAACGTTTCTGCTCAAAGAAGAAGATTTACTTAGGTATGTGTAACATGTTTATGATCATGCTAGTATAAGCTCTAACTGACTAATTAATGTAATAAAATACAATATGGTTCTACACCTTGTTTTCGCAATATGTTGATATTGGTTGCACTGTATGAAGTAGAATATTTCATCAGGATATTCTCTGTGGATCTCGTTAGCACATTCTACGCAAAGATAGAGAGGCGGAGGTGAATCCGTTGCAAAGGTTATGGAGATGCAATGGTTGTAACAAACTTTAGTGGTTCAGACTTCCTTTGGCTTGGACACATGTCTCTTTGACACAGGTGACCGGTGGCCACATACCTGTCAAAAACTCGCAAGTGAAAGGCTACCATCCCGTACCGCCCAACGGGTCCGAGCTGGGCCGAAGCCCTTTCGAAGAAAACCTGCTCGACTGAGCCATAAGACCACCAGTGGGCTGGACTACTGGGCAGCGCTTGGAACGGCCTGCCCTGTACTGTTAGCTTGCGCTGTGCAGCCTACACAATTACCACCTCTGCGACGGGGACGCCAGTACTACGTACATCCACCCCTAAACCTATTGGACAAAAGCCAACCAGTTGGACAAAAATCCAACTATAGAGGTGGCAAAGCATAACATCATCATCATAATTTGACACGTTATAACGATATTTAACATATAATAAGTACTTTGTTAGAAAAAAAAGTATTATTCGGCAATATTAAAGTGTGAATTACTTTCCACAAGTTGATTTTAATATCGGCTTCATACTAATATTTTATGACAGAAACTGGATGAATGTTTACAAAAAGGCAAAGTAAGTCTAAAACAAGCACTATTTAAATAGTAAAATCATCATTTTGTTATTAAGAGTATCCAGTACGTCATCACAATGACAGAACACCTCACCAAGGACAATCTTTCGTGTTCACAATTTAAGTTGAGTTAAATCTAAGACTTACAGTGATTATTCTTCTATTAGATTGTTGTACTCCATTCAATAGTTTGTGGATTAATCCATCTGTCCTATCGAAAGTTGATCTCTTTGATGGCGTCCATCATGAGCTCCTTCTATATACAATAGCAAAGACGAAGTGATTTCTTTAAAACTTCAAGAACTTTCTAATTTGATAGGCAAAAGTTTTGGAACAGATTCTCTTCAATTTGCTCAAGTGACAGCAATTGTCCGGTTACTTATTGAATTAAAATTCTTATATTATTATAGATAAGAGTATTTAAATTCTCGTTATGAAATATTCGTAGTAAGATAATGTCCAATAATATTTAAGATTTGTTCTATCACCGAAAATGTAGCAGACAAATAGTATCCATATTATCATAAACGAAAAAACTCCCTTTCATAATCCGTTGTTTCGCAAACCAATAGAGTTCTACACACTGAGACCTACATTTCTAACAATGCGTTACCTAAAAGGGCGCTATACGTAGATTTATTAAAACACATCTCTGTAACCACGCTTCCCCTCGCGAGCATCCTAAATTTATGGTTGTTTGGAATTTCTAATTATAGTTTTAAGGGTTTCATTGTACTTACATATCATATTAACCAATTAAAATATCTTCAAATTCATTCTACTAAACATTAAACCAAAAATTATGTCTGATTTGATTTTGAGAAAAAAGTCAATGTAAACAATAAAAAAAGTACGAGAAGGTAATTCATTATTCTAAAATCGGTTTTCAGTTTGTATAGCTTTACTGCTCTTTGTGTTTATTAAAATTTCTTGAGGATTGTTCTGTGATTAAATGATTTTTGGTTGTTTTGGTTAACATTTCATTTTTCACCGATTAGCATTAAAAATAAATATTTTCTGAACTCACAAAATGCAGCATAACCCTCATTTCAGTCCATGAAACTCAATTTATTCAATAATCAGTAATTAAATTCAATCAGTTAACTAATAGCAATGTTGAATGAAGAAAACTCGAAATTATTGGTAATAATTAAATCAGTTAGGCATAGATGTAACATTTACAAATAATGGCTGCAAAAGATAGTAACACGATGTGAACATCCTGACATATTAGTAAATAAATTTAATTAAAACTTACAGGCGGCGGACTTGGCTGGGGCGCCTTTTCTTTCAAAGAGCTGGTGGTTGAATGTTGGCCAATAGTAGAAGAGTCGTTTTGCTGCTCGTGCCCGAGAAGTGGTTGTCCGATAAAGGTATCCAGTCATATTAGCTATACAGGCAACGAGACCTAATAAAAAAACAAATTAAAGTAAACTAATATAATAAACTAGTAAATGAACAGAAAAAAGGGTGAAAAGCTTTTTTCAGAACTTGGTCTGAAAAGCTCATTCCAGCTGACCGTACAATTTTTATGAAAATTAATAAATCTTGATACCAAGGATTTAAAATGTGTTTGTAATATATAACCTTGGCTGTTCTTATTTATAACACTTTACTAACTTTCAACTGTTATAATAATATAAGAATAATGCAGCCTCTGTATTAGAACTTTTGATCATATTCCATGTAAATGCGGAGGTACCTTTAAGAGGAAGATATTTTCAGAAAGCATACATAAATCCAATAAAAGAAAGAGGCTTAGTTTTGAGTATGATTATGAAGTTTATTAAAGAACATAAAATCTAAAATTGAATTTTAGAAACGAGAGACTGAAGTAAAATACGAAAGACATAGTATCAGTTTTCACAAGTCTAATGAGATTCAGTATCTCACTTTAATAATAATAATAATGAAATAGTAATACCTCGAGATATGGACGTTCCAACATCCAATTTTCTTGATAAACACCAAAAAGTTTCATATAGTTTACGTCTCAAAATGTGTAAATTCTTTTGAGATTCTATATAGTAAGTACAGGGCCTTCGGTCACAGCAATAGTTCACATAGGAAGAGCCAGTGCACTGTTGAATGAGAAATGGCTTCTGAATTTTAGAGATATTCTAAAAAAAAAAAAACAGATTTAAAGCATTTAATTTAAAAAATGCTATTTAAAGCATGTTAATTATTTTTGGGGATAAATTCGTGTAACTGGAACAAATTTATTCCATTTCCAGTAATATCTCTGGGAGAAATTGATTTCATGTATGATTTTTTTGATATACATAGAACGATTTAAATACGATAACAAGCTCAGAGGTCCAGAGAAGCTATATATAGGTATATCTACTACTTCATTGTCTAGAAACACTACGATTTACCTTCCCGCCTTTTTTCCGGAGAAAAAACGTCATAGATATCAGAAACCCACATGACAGATGATGGTCAACTCCACGAAAATTATTATGGATTTGTTTTAAACTAAAATTAAAGGTGGAATAATAATTCAAGAAAACAAAAGCCCTAAACATTCAACTAGGTAATTATTGTAGAATGTTAAATTTGTTTTAGTACAGACCTACCTGGATTAACCAGGTAGAAGGGGTCAACTACCCTTTCATCTGTACTTACAAATCCCAGCAGCGTAGAGTACTGAAATTGAGATACATACATACATATATATATATATATTCCTACATTGTGTATAGATGTTAAGAGTTATAAGCTAATGTTATATGTGTCAGCACGCGTGCTATAATTTCTAGTGGACTGTGCTTTTAATTTAAACCAAGTGTAGTGTGGCTAAGATTTTTAAAAAGTTTTTTGTACTGTGGCATTGTGTTACAACTGTCAATAATATCATTATAATTGTAAACTCACTAACTTGTGTACAGGTATCCTTTCGACTGTACTTACAAATCCCAGCAGCGTAGAGTACTGAAATAGAGATACATACATACATACATATATACATTCCTACATTATGTATAGATTTTTAGAGATATAAGCTTATGTTATCTGTGTCTGTACGCGTGCTATAACCCCTAGTGGACCCTGTTTTCAACTTAAACGAAGTGTAGAGTAGATAAGATTATTAAAAAACATTGACAATTGTTGTACAAGTTTGGGATTGTGTTACAACTATCCAATCATATTATTATAATAGTAAACTCACTAACTTGTGTACAGGTATCCTTTCGACTGTACTTAAAAATCCCAGCAGCGTAGAGTACTGAAATTGAGATACAAACATACATATATACATTCCTACATTATGTATAGATGTTAAGAGTTATAAGCTAATGTTATATGTGTCAGCACGCGTGCTATAATTTCTAGTGGACTGTACTTTCAATTTAAACCAAGTGTAGTGTAGTTAAGATTTTTAAAAAAGTTTATAGAAATTTGTACTGTGGCATGTGTTACAACTGTCCAATAATATCATTATAATAGTAAACTCACTAACCTGTGTACAGGTATCCTTTCGACTGTACTTACAAATCCCAGCAGCGTGAAGTCCTGAAAATAAATAGATACTGCTGTTATTTTGCTTCCTTTTTTTTAAACAAAAAATAGATTACAAATAATAGTTTTAATTTAATTTTAAAATATAAAAACTTGTTTATATTACTTTTAGAAATGATTTATTTCATCAATTGATATCGGTTATAGAATTCAATATATTAAAACGTTACTATTTGTAAAATATACTAGTCAGGATAAATTTTATTAGAATATTTGTATGTATTTAGACGTTTTGTAGTCCTCTAAATGGATTTTTCATAATTGTTTGATAACGGAGTATCTGTAGGAGGGAATATATTCAAAAATCTATCCACGACACAGGGTACAGTGCCAGACAGAAAATTGTGAAATTTGACAAATAAATAGTTATGGTTCTGATAAGAACTGCATAGCTTTTGGGCAAAAGTAAATAATGATACAGGTATTGTATTTTACATAATGTTAAAACAACTAGTTTTTTTTCGCTCATCTAACTATTATAAAAAAAATTCATTACATATTATCAGCTTTATATAAGCATTAGGAAAAAAAGTTCTTATTTTTAATGGTGTATATATAATTTTATCCGGTCTACATTTAACTTAAAGTGTTATCAAAAATAATATGTAGCCAAATAACTCATTGTTTTATTTTAATGATTTTGTCAAGTATGATTTCAGAACGAGCAAATGCGTGAAACTAATTGATATATGCCCAGTGTTGCTGATTTAGGCCGAAATGGGATAAATTTAACCCTTTTCAATCTCGAAATTTTGAATTTAACCCGGACAAGTTTTTTATTCTTTTTGTGCTAATTTAACTACCCTTTTAGCCCTTTATGTTTCTTTTTTATAAAATTTTTTTGTAAATGTAAAATCTCTGTAAAAGCTAAATATATAGCTTTTTTGAGTTTTTTATACACATTTGTTATCTCTTACTGTCTATACTCAAAATTACCAAACTTCTTCGTTAAAACCTAGTTTGAATCATGTTCATTGATCGTTGAAAACTCGTAAAAAAGACGTCCAATGGTTTGATCTGACAGACGGAGAGAGAAGCTAACTTGTTCTTTTTTAACTCGTCTTTTATGTTTTTTTACATTATTGCTATAAAAAGACGTGATTGATCAAAAAAAAAGAAAAGAAAAAAAACTTTCCTCTACAATAGTATTTGCTGGCTTGCTTTATAGACTTTACTGTTTATAAGGTGCCAGTCTTCTTAACTCTTATCTACCCCTCCCCCCTCCAACTCAATCGCTGTATCTTCCCTATTCTAATGGTCATGTTGAGAGAGAGAGAAAATTCAAAGAAAATTCATTAAAAACAAACTTCGAAACTAAAATAATGTATCAACAATAAATAGTACACAGACAATGCGACATGGATTTAAAACGTTTTAGAAAATTCTGCTATGACTTCGATGTTACTTAGACATAATTAAGAAAAGTCGGACCAATAAAATTTATGAAACAAAAGACCGTAAGTGCTCATAATCTTTAAAATAAAATTTAATATCTAAAGATGAAACATTGTTATTAATATTTAAAAAAAAATTATTAAAATATTGTTTAGAATGCTATTTTTTTTATGTTGTCATTTGGTCTGGCAACACTGTGAATGTCTAACAGCCTCCTTATCACCAGAGCTTGACTTCTTTACAGTATCGTGATTATAACAAAAACAATGAAAGTTATTTGAAAAATTACTAATTTTTGAACAATAACAGTTTTTATTGAAATCCATCAGAAAAGGAAGAAGAAAGGCCACAGAAAACACTGTAACTACTTATAAACAGTAACAGAAAGGCTTACATTATAAACAGTATCAATAACCAGTAAACTCACATTAATAGGGAATAAAATATAGTAGAAAAAAAAAACCCAGCCAGCCCTGTATAGAAAACCATGGCAAACAAATAAAACAAATACTACATGGAAATTAATATTATTAAATAAAATGGTTAATACAGTGATTAATGTAGCAAGTTTCAACATACCGGAATAAACAACACAGCTCAAAGGATCCTATTTAATGTTGGCTGTTTGACAGGTTCAAAACATTTTTTTCTCCTAAGCTGATAAGCCTAGAATTTTGAAATTTTAGCATTATCTTTGAGATTACAAATGGAACAAACGAAAAATATATTCAGAATTTTAATGCAACAAGAATTATTTTTTTATCAATAAAATAAAAATTTTTTACTTATAATTCAATCTCAAAGCTTGTGAGAGATGGTTTGATCTGACAGACGGAGAGAGAAGCTAACTTGTTCTTTTTTAACTCGTCTCTTTTTTTTTTAAATTATTGCTATAAAAAGACGTGATTGATCAAAAAAAAGAAAAAAAAACTTTCCTCTACAATAGTATTTACTGGCTTGCTTTATAGACTTCACTGTTTATAAGGTGACAGTCTTCTTATCTCTTATCTACCCAATACAAGACATACCGTTTGACCGATCAAAATGAAACTGTGCTTAAAAATAGAACATTATATGGAAAATGATTTGAAATAATTTTTTTCAAAATTTTATGCACCAAAGGGGCATTAAAGTACGATTTCTGTTTTCAGAAGATGTTTTTTTGACGCTAAAGGGCTCATGAAAATTTGACAAAAAATGGAAAAAAAATTACCAATTCATAAACAAAAATTCATGAAGTTTCAATTACGGGAAAGAGCAATAAAGCTATAAAAACTGTTATTTATTCTAGACTAAGGGATCACCTGCTATACTTGTCGAATTTTTGATATTTTTTTACAATGTTTACATTGACTTAGAAATTTTTTGAGCAAAACCACTGAGATAAAATTAGACTATTCTAGTCTAATAGTTCATATTTATTATGTTCAAAAATTAGAAGCTCCCAACTATAAATGATTTAAATTATATTGAATAGCTGGCTTCGACTTTGAGTTGAATATGTAAACTGGTTAATTACTATTATATTTTTTCCCAATATACATTCATAGCAAGCTTATAACAGAGTACAAGACGCAGGAAAAAAGATAACACTCACTCAGAGGAAATTGGTATATATGATTTTCGATAAAGGAGAAGGAAAATGATTTTAATAAATAGTAAGAAGTCATAAAATTCCCAGTATTATAATTAAATAAAAAACCAAAAATGTAAAACATAATTCAAAATTGAAATCTTTCGTTTGAAGATTTATAAATGTAATTATTGTATATATTCTTAATTATAAATTATCTTAAAACGATATTTTTTCTTGGATGTTTATGATGTTTTTCAGAGAAAATAAGGGTATTTTCCTGTTTTAAATTTGAAAATTTTACTTTAATATTCAATGTAGAAGGAGGTCAAGTAACCGATCTAAGAAATCCACTGGCTATTTGAATAAACGCCATGTTCTCTTGTAGGAGATTATTTCGTATAAAGAAATTTTCACTTTGGCTTTTTAAAATGCTATTACTGCTGTAGTTATACTAATGAGATTATTTGCATCAGCTGTGGGATGTACAAAAATAAGCTTATACTCGTACATTGATAAGTCGATCAATCACTATCTGTACTACCTCAGAAATGAAAGACCAATTAGCATCTCCCATTTAAATGTTTACATTATGCTTAAATGAGACATTATATATTATATACCCTTGAATATTGATATTAAGTTGACTTATCGTAAAATTCAGTGCAGGCCACTCCAGATATTTTTTTTGTTTAATTTAGCATTAGTTTAATTAAACAAACTAATTATTTGTTTTTAACTGCACAACAGATTCCAACAAGACTGTTCATTTTACCTACTTATTCTGAAATACGTTTATTCATTTCATAATTACTGACTTTTCAAAATTGTCCTCTTAATGGAACAGAGGTTTATACATAGTGTTCGTAATTTTAACAAACTTTAAGTGAAATGTGTATGGCTACTTCATAACTTGATTGCACTGATCAACACATTTTTTGGTGTCCTCAGTTTCTAGGCTGATTTAAATTAATTTAGGAGTACTGATTCTGAAAATCATACTAATTTTTCCTCATTGGGTCAAGTTATTCAGATGTTTGCTAAATCCAACCGGTTTTACCTTAAAATTAGATGTCATAATTACAATTCCATAATTACAAAATTACATTCTAGCATCATAATTACAATTGTTGGTTGTTATTGTAATCTATGTTAAATAATTATGGCATGACAAACTTAAAAGTAAAAGTCATTATTTTACTTGTGCTGCAGATTATTGAATGTAAAAATTAAATATGGTTACATCCTCTCCAAGGCGACGTTACTTATACAAAATAAATGTGTTTTGCTATATTTGCGGGGAATATACGTTGAAATCCAAATATATTCCATACGTATTGCAAATATTTTTGTGTGATTAATGAATTTATGTCTTAAAGTTAAATAAAAATATTGTTTCTTCGATTTGTAATAATTTGTTTTTTATTGTAGCCATCCCCTTCTTAGAGAGAGGGGTATACATTACAGAAAAACTGGACCTGATAGAGAAAAAGCGACAGCATTTCTGAAATCAGCACCCTTAAATCAGATAAAAACGGTTAAAACATCTTAGGCACCATGTCAAAAATTTTTTTTTGTGGGTCAGTGTTATTTATTGTTACTGACACTATAAAATCGTTTTTGAACTATTGATCGTATTAAATTATTTATTCTAATAGAATGTGTATGACTCAATCATAAAAACATCATTCATACCCAGTTAATTAATCCATTCATCTTTTAGGTTAAAATGCAGTTTGGGGGGCCCCTTGATACTGCAATAACTAACTGTTGATAATTCCTGTACCATAATATATCGATTGTTAAATGGCTTCTTGAAGTTAATATGTTGATTCCTTATATATTATACAATATATTTCTTTTATTTTTGATACTTTACATTTATTTCATACTTTTGTACTTATGAGTATAAATAAGTAAACCTATATACTTCTTTATATTTTAATAAAAAAGGTAATAAATAAACTCGTCATTTAATTGAATAAATTATCAAAAAATTTACCATTTAATCCAATAAATTTATGTAGAGAGAATTATTTTGATTATTTTTTCTTTTTAATATAATTTTTTTGTAAAGTAATTCACTTCTCACTGTTTTCTTTAACCTGTATGTGAATAATTTTATATAATCTGGTATTTCAGTTAACTAGACCAGTCATGTCACAGTTATAGTGGTGTCACCTGTTGACAGATAATGTTACTAGTTCAGCTATAAGCAAGGAAGCACATTGTATAACATAGAACGTAGACAGAGAGAAATATTCATATTCATTTCATTTTTAATCAGTTAAAATGATAATTGTATTTATGAATCTATTTTTTTGAACAAATAACTTTAAATAATTTGTTACAATGAATTAGTAATATGATTTAATTACAATAAATTAGTTAAAATATTAGTATATTCAAAGACACTTAAAATACAGTATGGGAGGACCTCTGTTATCAAAGCCTCAAGTAGTGTCTATATTTTTGTGACATTATGAATTAATTTCTAGAGAGAAATTAACCGTGTAAATCGACCAACGATTTGTATCGGTGGGTTATATATACATATATGATCAAACCACAATAAGAAATAGGAAAACAAGACTAAGAACTTTCAACCGTAACAAGCGGTCTTCGTCAGAGTCAAAACCCCAACTGAACACTAGATGCCTGTTTTTGACTCTGACGAAGACGACCGCTTGTTAAGGTTGAAAGATTTTAGTCTTGTTTTCCCATTTCATATTGTTGCTTGATCATTGATTGCTATTTCACGTGTTTATGTGAAATCTTTATAAATATATTTCCTCTCCAACTACGATCATTAATAGGACCGATATATTAGACTATTTAAGTATTAGTTTCGTGTATCGCCTATGAGTTTTTATTATCTATCTCTATTTAGTAATATTATACATAAATGTATATAACTTTTTTCATATATAATAAATTATAACTCATATGACAAAGTTAGTTTACTTTTCCTCCAGGGTAAAACTCCATATGAAATATACAACTTCAAATTTAGCAGTATAAATAATAGAAGTTAGTTGTTGTTAATTTATTCCATCAGGAGTAAAGTTTAGAGCCTTAGAAAAGACATTTCACGTTTACTAGGAAGCATATGCAGATGACTTAGGGAAAGCAGAGTCATAATGGAACGAATATGGAAATGAGAAGAAAAATCAAATCACTGCTTCAACGGCAATCTTTAAGCCATCCTTCGCATAAATCAAACGACTTATTTCTTCTAAACCAGATTTCAGAAATCATGTTATTTCTTTTTTTAAAAAAAAAAATATTGACAAAACGTCTTATATAGAAAATCGTATATTTAAATGTCGCTGTGTAGTAGGGTTTAAACAAAAACCGACATTTTAGAAAACCGGTTTTCGAATAGTAATTTTTCAAGAAAACCGGTTTTAACCGGTTTCGAATTTTTATAAAAAAAATTTTTGCTCGAATATTCTGTAATTCGAACAAAAAATTTTAACAGAAAATTTAGACTGACTAAAACCAGTTTTTGACTGAAATTATTTACTGTTCAATTTTATTGAGAGTAAAATTTTTTTATGCAATTTAGTAGAACAAAGAAATAATAGTTGACCAAGATTAAATAACTTTATGCATAATTTTCAGATATAGGAATGTAAATATGTTTATAATATTGAAACGAGTCATTCAGCAAAGAGCTCGAATAAATAAAAACAATATATTTTCATTTTTTTATAATAACCATATTATTAAATCGAACCGATATCATTTCAAGAACCAAACCGCTTGCAACAGTGTTTTCATCAATCTGATACATTTGGCTATGTTTGTAATTTTCAAATTTTTTTTAAGTGTTATTCATACATTGAAAACCGATATTTTCTACTAAAAAACCGGTTTTAGAATTTCATTATTTCCTCCAAAAAACCGGTTTTTAAAAATCAACAAACCCTACTGTGTAGAACATCTAGAAAGTAACTGACAAAATACATATCTCTCCTGACATGTACATGATGAATGGACTCTCTGTATCAAATGAAACAAATACTTCCATTTTTCACAAACACATTGCAATTGAAACAACATATCAGATAAGAAAAACAAGAGCAACCGTTAAAACATTAAAGTGTAAATCAAATATATTTTTTAATTAAAATACTAAACTCAGTGATTTTATAATATTTCTAAATGTAAGAATAAATCTGTTTTTAATATCATATTAGTATTTTATCATTTCAATAATTTAAATATATATGTTTTTTCACAATACAATATGGACTTCTTAATCGTTTTAATATTTTAGCTATAGCCTTTAAACTTTAAAATAAACAGGCAGAATATATTTCACATCAATACATGCATTACTCTACTTCTTAAAACCATCCAAAATAATATAACTAAAATCTTTGTAAATATTACTATAAGTAAAGTATAGTGATCGTGAAAAAATTCGATCTCGAGATTTTGACGGAATTACATGTTTTGAGGTCCCAGAAGTCGTTTTATGAAGTTTTTTCGATGATGTCTGTGTGTGTGTGGGTGGGTAGGTGAGTGTGTTAGCATTGCTTGTTACCACGCTACGGTCCAGAATCTTTTATGGCTCAAGTTGATATTTTACACAAAAATGGGCCTCATAAAGACGAAGATCCCTATTGTTTCGGAAGAATTATGCATGATGGGAAAGTCACTTTTTTTGCCGAAAACCACTTTTTTTTAAAAAACATTTATTTCTCCTAAACTGATAACCCTAGAGTTTTGAAATTTTGACATTATTTTTGAGGTTACAAATGCAACAAACGAAAAATATATTCAGAATTTTAAAACAACGGGAAATATTTCTTTTTTTCAATAAAATGTAAAAATTATTGACTTATAATTCAATCTCAAACCTTGTGAGAGGAATACAAGCCATACTGTTTGACAGATCAAAATGAAACTATGCCTAAAAATAGAACATTATGTGGAGAATGAGTTGAGATTTTTTTTTTCAAAATTACATTCGCTAAAGGGCCGTTAAGTACGATTACTGTTCTCAGAAAATGTTTTTTGATGCGAAACGGCTCATTAAAAAAAATTGAAAATTTAACCAAAAATGGAGTGAAAAATTAGCAATTCATAAAAAAAAATTCATGAAGTTTCAATTACGGGAAAGAGCACTAACGCTATAAAAACTTATTGTTTATCCTAGACTCTAGACTAAGAGATCACCTGCTAAACTTGTCGAATTTTTATATTTTTTTACATTGTTTACATTGACTTAGAAATTTTTTGAGCGAATCCACTGAGATAAAATTGATATTTATAAAGGAATAATTTAAATTGTTTATTGACTTATATGAGATGTAAGAGGAATAATATTGTGCAGGAAAATAATAACACTCACTGTGAAAAAAATCGTATATATGTTATTTGACAAAGGGGTAGGAAAATGATCTTATTAAATACTAAAAAGCCATAAAATTCCGAGTATGATAATTCTGTTAAAAACCAAAAATGTGAAAGATAATTCAAAATTGAAATCTTTCGTTTAGAGATTAATAAATGTAATTATCGTACATCTTTAATTACAAATCACCTTAAAACAACATTTTCTTCGCTGTTTATGATGTCTTTCAGATAAAAAAAAGGGTATTTTCCTGTTTTAAATTTGAAAATTTTACTTTAATATTCAATGTAGAAGGATGTGAAGGAAACGATGTAAGAAATCCACTGGCTATTTGAACAAAAGTCATGTTCTCTTGTGGGAGAATATTTCGTATCAAGAAATGTACACTTATTTTTTCAAAAATGTTATTAGTTGTAGTTATACTAATGAAATTATATGCATCAGCTGTGTGATGTACAAAAATAAGCTTATATATTGATATGTCTTTCAATCATTATCTGTACTACCTCAGGAATGAAACACTAATAATCATATCCCATTTAGATGTTTACGTTATGCTTAAATGAGACGATATGTGTTATATACTCAAGAAATTTGATAGTAAAGTTGAGTGTAGGCCACTCCAGATTTTTTACTATTCTATAATTTCTAATTATATTTTGGAGTAGGAAGTGGAATCAAAATTTTGATTCCGTGAAAGACAGGTAGGTTTGATAGTTATTTATACAACTGACGAGAAAGAATAATTAATTAGAAATACAAGAAGGTTAACTTGATTATTTTCTGGTATTTTGTTTAATCTGGCTGTTTCCTATGCAATTGATGTTTCTTATTAAGGCGCGTCTCGTATTAGCAGGGACTTCCCCCCACTTCTCATTCCGAAACCAGTTGATGTGTCAGGGGGAGGACTTGAATCTGAGAGCCGAGTGTGTTAGATTTTCTGAATTTGAATAGTCCTGGTAGTAGTGATCATTGAATAAACACGTGATGATGATTATCTTTTATTCGACCCCTGAAACTTAGTTTTCAACGACCTCAATGTTACATCTGTGAGGATTTTCATAATTAAGTGCATGAAAAAGTGTGAGTTCAATTAATAGTATTGAACCCAGGTCTTTTTTTCCGCGGCAAGGCGCGCTACCTATTAGCCCACAAGTGATCACCACTCCTTAACTGTTTATAAAGCCTTCTAAAGCTTTATAAGTGTCATAGTGTAAAACAGTCGTATGAACTTTATTCATTCAACTTTTTTCGAGCAAATGATGTTATCACTTAATAAATTAATAACTTAAATATCACATTTTAAGTTAATATTAAATCATTTATGCTTTAAATATTAAAATAAAATCTGGACTGACCTACACTCAACTTTACTATAAGTAACTTAATATCAAATTTCCTGAGTATATAACACATAACGTCTCATTTAAGCATAACGTAAACATCTAATGGGATATAATTATTAGTCTTTCATTCCTGAGGTAGTACAGATAATGATTGAAGGACATACGAGTATCAATATATAAGCTTAATTTTGTACATCACACAGCTGATGCAAATAATTTCATTAATATAACTACAGCCGTAATACCATTTTTGAAAAACCAAAGTGAACATTTCTTGATGCGAAATATTCTCCTACAAGAGAACATGACTATTGTTCAAATAGCCAGTGGATTTCTTACATCGTTTACTTAACACCCTTCTACATTGAATATTAAAGTAAAATTTTCAAATTTAAAACAGGAAAATACCCATTTTTTCTCTGAAAAACATCATAAACAGTGAAAAAAAAATATTGTTTTAAGATGATTTATAATTAAAGATGTACGATAATTACATTTATTAATCTCTAAACGAAAGATTTCAATTTTGAATTATATTTCACATTTTTCGTTTTTTTATACAATTATTATACTGGGAATTTTATGGCTTTTTAGTATTTAATAAGATCATTTTCCTACCCCTTTGTCAAATAACATATATACGAATTTTTTCAGAGTGAGTGTTATCCTTTTCCTGCCTTCTGTACTCTGTTATAAGTTTGCTATGAATGTATGTTGAGAAAAAATATATTAGTAATTAGACAGTTTACATACTAAAATCGAAGTCAAAGCCAGCTATTCAATATAATTTAAATCTTTTATAGTTGGTACCTTCTAATTTTTGAAAATAACAAATATTCGTTGGAACTGATATTAAGTTTTTCTCAAGAGTGCAATATATAGATTTATTAAAGCATTTTATGAGACAAATCCATTATGCCATGGAAGAAAAAGGTAATTTAATATGTTTATTGCCGGTGATTTTTTTACATGTAACAATATTATTCCTCTTACATCTCATATAAGTCAATAAACTATTCAAATTGTTTTTTATAAATATCAACATTATCTCAGTGGATTCGCTCAAAAAATTCCTAAGTCAATGTAAACAATGTTAAAAAAAATATAAAAAATTCAACAAGTATAGCAGGTGATCTCTTAGTCTAAGATAAACAAACAGTTTTTATAGCGTTATTGCTCTTTCCCATAATTGAAACTTCATGATTTTTTTTTTATGATTTCCTAATTTTTTGTTCCATTTTTGGTCAATTTTTCATTATTTTTTAATGAGCCGTTTAGCGTCAAAAAAAAATTTCTGAAAACACAATGTAACGCTCCTTTAGCGAATGTAATTTTGAAAAAAAAAATATCTCAACTCATTCTCCACATAATGTTCTATTTTTAGGCAGAGTTTCATTTCGATCCGTCAAACAGTATGGCTTGTATCGTTCTCACAAGGTTTGAGATTGAATTATAAGTCACAATTTTTACATTTTATAGAAAAAAAAATATTTCCTGTTGTTATAAAATTCTGTATATATGTTTCGTTTGTTCCATTTGTAACCTCAAAGATAATGTCAAAATTTCAAAACTCGAGGTTTATCAGTTTAGGAGAAATAATTTTTTTCTAAAAAACGGTTTTTGGCAAAAAAAGTGACTTTCCCATCATGCATAATTCTTCCCAAACAATAGGGATCTTCTTCCCTATGAGGCCCAATTTTTTGTAAAATATGAACTTGATCCATCAAAGATTCTGGACCCTAGCGTGGTAACAAGCAATGCTAACACACTCACCCACCCACCCACCCACCCACCCACCCACCCACACACACACAGACATCATCGGAAAAACTTCATAAAACGACTTCTGGTACCTCAAAACATGTAATTCCGTCAAAATCTCGAGGTCGAATTGTTTCACGATCACTATACTTTACTCATAGTAAAGTAATAATTAATTAAAACTATTACATATATTATATTAATTATTTATGAATATATATATATATATATTAATTAAAAGATAATTATAGGAAAGTTTAATTTAGCAATGTTGAACACAACTTAATGGTACTGACCGAAAAAAATTAATTGTTGTTTAGCATTAAAGGATATCTTGATGAATGTTGAGTGTGCAAATGATGACGATTCAGATAAGTCATTTGACTGTCTTCAAAAGCAAAATTCACAGGAAAACAAGAAAAGGAAGGAAGATGATTGATTATCAATCAGCATTGCTGTGCATAGAGCAAGTGATGTTATCACCATCATCTCTTAAACATGAAGTGTCACCTGTAGCATATCACATAGTAAATGGCCAATGTCACAGGGTCATTCATTTGTTACATTTTGATTATAGGCCGTTAATGATTTTTATAAGTTAGTAAGACATGTTTGAAGTTTAATATGTATATAAATTTATATTTTCTATAATTGCTACTATAACTTTTGGTTAAATTACGAGTATAAATAGCACCTATCACCTAATGGATAGTTTAGAATGTGTTCTTATGAGCAAAATGGTTATCAGCACTTCCCAGAAAAAATTGAAAGAATAGTGACATGTGAAGTATATGTCTAGCAAGCTCTCTCATGCACGCTCAGTAGTCTCCACCACCATGCTAGTGCTCCTGTTGTCTGCTGTATTAGTGTTCCTTTCTACTTGTTATATATTAACACACTAAAATTGCCACCTCTTATGCGCTACTAAAGTGTAGTCTTTAGTATTTTGCACTATAGTCTTTGCATATTGCTAAAGAGAGTAGGTTTTTAATATCATTATTTGTATTCTGTCATTTTAGATGAGATAGTGATGAACCCGTTTGGGGTTTTACAAAGGACAGAGGTGTTATTATGAGCGTGGTCGTTTGATGCGTGCTTCCTATTATTACTTTACTATAAGTAAAGTATAGTGATCGTGAAAAAATTCAATCTCGAGATTTTGACGGAATTACATCTTTTGAGGTCCCGGAAGTCGTTTTATGACGTTTTTACGATGATGTCTGTGTGTGTGTGGGTGGGTGGGTGGGTGCGTGTGTTAGCATTGCTTGTTACCACGCTACGGTCCAGAATCTTTGATGGATCAAGTCGATATTTTACACAAAAATGGGCCCCATAAAGACGAAGATCCCTATTGTTTATAAAATAGAAAATAGAATCCCTAAAAATAGAACATTATATTGAAAATGATTTGAAATAATTTTTTTCAAAATTACATCCACCAAAGGGGCGTTAAAGTACAATTTCTGTTTTCAGAAAATGTTTTTTTGACGCTAAACGGCTCTTTAAAAACTCATGAAAATTTGACCGTAAATGGAACAAAAAATTACCAGTTTATAAATAAAGCTATAAAAACCATTTCTTTATCCTAGACTAAGGGATCACCTGCTATACTTGTCGAATTTTTGATATTTTTTTACAATGTTTACATTGACATAGAAATTTTTTGAGCAACACCACTAAGATAAAATTAGACTATCTTAGTCTAATAGTTCATATTTATTATTTTCAAAAATTAGAAGCTCCCAACTATAAATGATTTAAATTATATTGAATAGCTGGCTTCAACTTTGAGTTGAATATGTAATTACTCAAAACTCAAAACCAGTTTGAGTTGACTGGTAAATTACTAATATATTTTTTCCCAATATCCATTCATAGCAAGCGTATAACAGAGTACAAGACGCAGGAAAAAAGATAACACTCACTCAGAGAAATTGGTATATATGATTTTCGATAAAGGGGAATGAAAATGATTTTAATAAATACTAAGAAGCCATAAAATTCCCAGTATAATAATTCTATAAAAAAACCAAAAATGAAAAACATAATACAAAATGAAAATCTTTCGTTTGAAGATTAATAAATGTAATTATTGTATATCCTTAATTATAAATTATTTTAAAACGGCATTTTTTCTTGGATGTTTATGATGTTTTCAGAGAAAATAAGAGTATTTTTCTGATTTAAATTTGAAAATTTGACTTAAATATTCAATGTAGAAGGAGGTCAAGTAACGGACATAAGAAATCCGCTGACTATTTGAGTAAACGCCATGTACTCTTGTAAGAGATTATTTCATGTCAAGAAATTTGGTTTTTCAAAAATGTTATTATTGCTGTAGTTATACTAATGAGATTATTTGTACATCCCAGCTGTGGGATGTACAAAAATAAGCTTATATATTGATAAGTCGATCAATCACTATCAGTACAGCCTCAGAAATGAAAGACTAATAAGCAACTCCCATTTAAATGTTTTCATTATGTTTAAATGAAACATTATATATTATATACACAAGAAGATTGATATTAATTTTACTTATGGTAAAGTTGAGAGCAGGCCACTCCAGATTTTTTTCTTAGCTTTTTATTTTTTTTTATTAAAACATAAATTGTGAGATTTTTTTTTAAATTTGAACACCTCGAGATGCCCCCCCCCCCCCCCCCCAGCATGTGCCGTCCAGGGTGGACCAACCCCAGAATATACATATCAGTTAAATTTGAATGATTCAGATAAAATACCCGCAATTTTTAAAATATTATATAATTTGGCAAATAATTATAAATAATTAGGGATCATGAATTGGTCTAAAAGATTTCATTTGAATAATTAACTGAAATGATAATCAGGTTTAAAACGTGATTCGTTTTTAAAAGCAACAGTTCGTAATTTAAATTGTACCCACGTTTCATTTTAATACATTAAACATTATTAATATTAAGTTCATTGAACAAACAATTCGAAATAAAAACCAATTTAAATTAAATATATACAATCACTAGCAAACGTACCCGTCTTTGACGGAATCAAAAATTCTATTATACTTGGCATTCCAAAATATCAATTATAGTATTATACTAATACTACAATTAGAAGTTATAGAACAGTAGAAAATACCATTATTACTACAGTGTTGAAGAAATGCCTCTGTATACAAAGATTAGATTTTAAGTTAGACATACACAAATCTACAATCAATGTTTCAGCTTTATATGTCTTATGGTGGCAATATTTTGTGGACAAACCGACAGATAGAAATTATTCTAAGGGTACATGTGGCTACTCTGAAGTATGAAACGTAAAGAAAACTTGAAATGAGTTAGTTTTAATTAACGTGCTCCCAGTCAAAAGCTAGCACGCAAGCCACTGGGCTACTCTGGTTCCATACCTTACTTTATTACCAGTGTTTATATTACGCAAATAATAAATTAAAAAAATCTGGAGTGGTCTACACTCTACTTTACTATAAGTAACTCAATGTCAAATATCTTGAGTATATAAAACATAACGTATCATTTAAGGATAACATAAATATCTAAATGGGATATAATTATTAGCATTGCATTCGTGAGGTAGTACAGATAGTGATTGAAGGACATATCAATTTATAAACTTATTTTTGTACATCACAAATAATTTATTATTTGCAAATAATTTCATTAGTATAACTACAGCAGTAATAACATTTTTGAAAAACCAATGTGAACATTTCTTGAAACGAAATATTATCCTACAAGAGAACATGGCTATTGTTCAAATAGCCAGTAGATTTCTTACATTGTTTACTTGACATCCTTCTACATTGAATATTAATGTAAAATTTTCAAATTTAAAACAGTAAAATACTCTTTTTTTCTCTGAAAAACATCTTAAACAGCGAAGAAAATGTTGTTTTAAGGTTATTTGTTAATTAAAGATGTACGATAATTACAGTTATTAATCTCTAAACGATTTATATTTTGAATTATCTTTTACATTTTTGGTTTTTAACAGAATTATTATACTGGGAATTTTATGGCTTCTTAGTATTTAATAAGATAATTTTCCTTCCCCTTTGTCAAATAACATATATACGAATTTTTTTTTAATGAGTGTTATCATTTACCTGCACAATATTATTCCTCTTACATCTCTTATAAATCAATAATATATTTTCATTTTTCCATTAGAAACATCAATTTTATCTCAGTGGATTCGCTCAAAAAATTCCTAAGTCAATGTAAACAATGTAAAAAAATACAAAAAATTCGACAAGTATAGCAGGTGATCTCTCAGTCTAGGATAAACAAAGAGTTTTTATATCGTTATTGCTCTTTCCCATAATTGAAACTTCATGAATTTCTTTTTATGAATTGCTAATTTTTTGTTCCATGTTTGGTCAAATTTTCATTATTTTTTAACGAGCCGTTTACCGTCAAAAAAACATTTTCTGAAAACACAAATCGTACTGTAACGCCTCTTTAGCGAATGTAATTTTAGAAAAAAATATCTCAACTCATTCTCCATATAATGTTCTATTTATAGGCATAGTTTCATTCTTGTCCGTCAAACAGTATGGCTTGTATCGCTCTCACAAGGTTTGAGATTGAATTATAAGTCAAAATTTTTACATTTTATTAAAAAAAAAATATTTCCTGTTGTTTTAAAATTCTGAATATATTTTTCGTTTGTTGCATTTGAAACCTCAAGGATAATGTCAAAATTTCAAAACTCTACGCTTATCAGTTTAGGAGAAATAAATGTTTTAAAAAAAAGGTTTTTGGCAAAAAAAGTGACTTTCCCATCATGCATAATTCTTCCGAAACAATAGGGATCTTCGTCTTTTTGAGGCCTATTTTTGTGTAAAATATCAACTTGATCCATCAAAGATTCTGGACCGTAGCGTGGTAACAAGCAATGCTAACACACGCACCCACCCACCCCGCACCCACCCACCCACCCACACACACACAGACATCATCGTAAAAACCTCATAAAACGACTTCTGGCACCTCAAAACATGTAATTCCGTCAAAATCTCGAGATCGAATTTTTTCACGATCACTATACTTTACTTATAGTAAAGTAAAAAAATATTTTTGTTTTATTTATTTATAATACATTTGCACTACTGTCATCGGCGAGCAAGCAAGCTACTGGCTACCCTGGCTAGATCCCTTTACTTTATTACCATTTTTTATATTATCCACATTTTAAATTCAAAAAAATATTTGTTTGTTACATTTATTTATAATACATTTGCACTACTGTCATCGGCGATCACGCAAGCCCCTGGGCTACTCTGGTCCCATACCTTACATTATTACCAGTGTATTTATTAAGCAAATATAAAATTAAAACAAAGTTTATAGTTATATATAACACATAGCAAACGTACCCATCTTTGACGGAATCAGAAGTTCCGTCATTTTTGGTATTCCAAAATGTCATTAGAAATTATAGAACAGTAGAAAATACCATTATTACTACAGTGTTGAAGAAATGCCTCTAAATACACTACATTAGCTGTCTGTCCTTCAGGTTCATGGTAGAAGAAAGAGTTGAAGCCTCTGACCCTTGAGCAAGTAAACTGCATTTGACCATGTGAGAAAAACTTGGTTTCGCTACCTTGTATTCCTGCGTTAGATGAAGTCTCTCTTTGCGACTTAGTTAACGTCATTGCGAAATAGACTCTGACAGGACTTTGCAATCATTTCAACGTAAACAGACAGTGGCTCGGAATCAATGGTATGTGTGGTATAAACACAGACTCCCCAATACCACATCTAGTCATTATGTCCGCCTCTAAGAGTCTTATTTATTGAAGAAACTCTAAATTATAGTATATCTGGAAAAGTAATGTTCATTTCATTTGAATAAATTAGTTAAAATCAACAAACTTTGTTTCATTGAATACAAAAACCTGAATTACTAGTGATTATTAATTATTCATGTACATTTAATTTGAATTAATAGTTAAAATGATCACCATGTTTAAAACTTTGTTTCATTGAACACGTAACTTTGAATTACAAGAAATATTTAATTCTACTTGTTCATAAATTTGAAGAAGTTAAAATTAGTTATAATGATCGTCGTGTAGAAACGTAATTCGATTGTGCAAATAACTATGAATAATTAGTAATAATGAATTAATTGGTCATACACAGATAATTATAATAATTAGTTAAAATGATCATCAACTTTACGAATATTTTTTTGAACAAATAACTTTGACTAATTGATAATTCAGAATTAGTCATAAATATTCATTCTAACGAATTATTCAACATATCAGCATGTTATACAATCCACTATTAATTATTACTTGAGTAAATTACTTACATATCACTTGAGTAATTAGTAGAAATTATGAAAATAATTTAATTGACAAAGATCGTTGAAGAATTTCTAATTATGAATTAGTTATGTACGTTTAATTGAATATACTATTTAAATTGATCAACACTTTAAATAAATTATTCGATTGAGCAATAACCATAAATAAATTGTAGTTGTACTGATAAAAATTACTTACAAAAGAATTATGTTTATCAGGATCTTTAAAACATATTTCGATTGTAGAAAGAACTGTACTTACCTATAATTATGAATTAGCCATGTATATTTAAATTCTATAAATATCACAAAAACGATCAACTTGCGGTATTAGTGATTTGATAGTGGCAGTGAATTATTCATATACATTTGTTTGAATAAATTACTAAAAAAGATTTCATGAGTCAAACGTTATTTCATTGTATTATAGCTGTGAATAATCAGAAATGATTAACTAACTGAAGCACAATTTGAAATGAACTACTATCAATACTTAGGAATTAGTACTATGTATTTAAATTGAATAAATTAGTTAAAATGATAAGAATATATCACTGGTGTTTCCCATTATACAAATTAGTATGAATATTCAGTAATTATGTATTAACAACACACATTCTATCTTAATACATTTTTGAAATGTATTCTTGAAACCCACTTTATCTTTAAAAGTTTGTTTTATTGATCACTAAACTATGAACAATTAGTTGACTTGATAACTTATTTCAAATGGCCGCCATGTTTAAAGCACCATCTTACTGAAAAGTACATTACAATTCCTAATCCAGAATCATCAGTAATGTTGGTTTAATTTGAATAAATTAGTTCAGATGATCATCATATTTAAAACATAATTCTATTGTTCAAATAGATATAAATGATAAGTTCATGTAATTTAGTCATACACATTGCATCTATAAAGCTAACTTCATTGAATACATAATTTTGAATACTTAATAAACTTTAGTATGTACGTTTAATTGAATAATTATGTTAAAATAACATACATTTTATCAATAATATAACGCTGAATAATAATTTATTAGATGTACGTATATCTCAATAAGTTTATCTCAATATGGCCGACATATCTCAAACTTCAAGTGAATAATAAATTTGTGTAATTTAGTCATACACATCCTATTTGAATAAATTCTTTCAAATTATTTGTATTTTTAAAACACTAGGTGTCAATTGCTGTGAATAATAAGTGGTCATAACTATAATAGTATGAAAACTTCACATACCTGCAGAATCGTAGCTCTAGGCGACGCATACCCGCGTCGTGCATACACACGTAGCGCACTTCCATCTGAAAAGGCCCTGGCCCAAGGGCCATGGGGCTTATATGACCTACGAACAAGCATGCCAACCCATGCTTATTTTTTTTATCATTTATATTACTTATTATCTCAATTTATTCTTTTATAATTTAATACAAAATTAATTAATATTATTTATAACTATTACTTATTACCTGATTTACTTTTTATAATCTAAATCATGAGTATCATCTTTTCGATTGGTGTATATCTGTTTGGAGATTAATGCTTTCATTTAGAAGTTATCTTAAATAATTCAATTATGTTCACTTTATTTTAATAACTTAGTTGAAGTCATGATCCTGTTAAAATATCTATCTATTCAAGAAATAATTTCAAATAATTTATAAATCTGAGAAGGTTATGTTGGTTTCATTTCAATAAATCACTTAAAATAATGACAATCCTTAGAAACTAATTATTTGAAAAAGAACTTGAAATAAATTTCAATTGTAGATAAGTGATGCTCGTATAATTAAAAGAAATTAATAAATGATGATAGTGTTTAGAACTTTCTTTTGAAGAGATATTACTTCAAATAATTTGTAAACGTGAATAAGTAATATTCGTTTGATTTGAGTACATTATTTAAAATGATAACCGTGTTTAGAACTTCATTAATTGTAGAAAAAAACTTTCAATAATTTGAAAATCTCAATAAGTAATGTCTCTTTAAGTTTAAAAAATTAGTTAAAATAATGAAAATGTTTAGAACTTCCATTTTTTGATGAAATTACATAAAATAATTTGTAAATGTGAATAGGTAATATTCGTTTGATTTGAATAAATGAGTTAAAGTGATGACAATGTTTAAAAGTCATGGCTTATCTGTTACTGATTGAATAATTTCAAATATTTTCTTAATATGAATAGGGAATGTTCAATTGATATCAATAAATTAGTAAAAATAATGACGGTTCATTGTCATCAATACAAAATAATTTATGTTTAGCTTGACCAGCTGTGAACACAGTGTTAAAAAATTATATCAGCAGTTAATGAAATAAATTTACGGATAATGACTGACAGGAATAACTGTTATTGTGTATTTTGTTCTTAAGTGATGAAAACTGAAGTATTATATGGCCCATGCTAGTGATATAGTATTCTTTTGATGATTCAAGAAATATACAACGTAAGTACATTTAATGAAACACATACTTTTAAACATGAAATATTCCACTCATTTTATGTCATCATTTAATTTTATAACATTCAGATGTTAAATTCAGAATAACATTCACATAAAATAATTTATAACTTCAGGAATAGGCACTTCACACAACTGTCTAGTTTAACCAAAATACTATAGTGTACAACCACACTGTAGTATCGTTTATATTACACAATAATACATATAACACTAAACACAGTTTTAAAATGCAAAGCTTTGTTTAAGCTGACAGATGTGTTAAAATTTATTTTCCTAAGGTTATTCATTTTTAACCTCTAGGGTAATAAATAGCTTATTGCAATGTACATACTTCCAACATTTCATACTTCTGCATACTACCAAGATTTTAAATCAAAACGTTGGCTTAATTTTGATTTGAAGCTTGAAAACTTACCAATTCCTGGTAAATATAATTTCTTGTGTGTATGTAACACTTTACTGTGTCAAAAATGGTCTAAACCACAATAAATAATTCAAAAAATGAGACAAAGATCTTTGGTAGAAAATAACAGGTTATTTTATCAAGAATAAATATAAAGTACATTATTTATATAAAGTCATTAATGTTCCTTACGTAACTTGAAGGCTTTGAATTACTTTTGCATTCTTCTTTGTTTTTAAAGTGATTTTATTTGTAAAGTAAAACAAAACTCACTGTCTCTTTAATATTTATCTGAATAATTTGGCAAAAACTGTAATTAACACGTAAACATAAACAAAAATCTCTTACTTGTATTATAGTGATATATTCAGTGGCAAATGTAACAAACTCACCAGCATCCAAGAACTTTTTTAATATAAATAATGTACTTTTACATAGAATCTAGATATGTAATTTATATAAACGAACATTTTGTACAAATAATTTTCCAATTAACTTCTTTTATGTGATTTTAACTTTCAATAAAAGGCTTTCTTCTCCAACTTAAACTCCACATAATCAAAATATCAAACAATGACAGGCTGTCCTTCTTGATCATCAGTTTTATATTCACTAAAATTATTATCCTTTTCTCAATGAAACATCTCTTGCTATCACTAAAACACTGGATTATTGGGATGGTTTAAACGATAACCTTTAATATATCATAATAACCGACAAAAATATGTTCTTTACTTGTAGTATCTCATTTAGTTCTTTTTTGATCTGGAACTTTTGCAAATGCTCGGCAATTCCTATTCTTAAATGATATAAGTTTACCTTTTGTCTCATCAAGCTTTCTCTGGGAGTTGTGTTTTCATGTCGGGTTTTGTTTTTAATATAATTTGCTGTATTGTGTTGAATATTTCCTTGATGAACTAGCTTCCTGTAACATATTTCGAGCCTTTTCAACTAAAGCTCTCTTTAGGATCTCTGTTGGAAAGCCTCTCTGTTAATCCATTATGTTGAGAACTATACGGTATTGATGTTTGATGTAAAATACCATTACTGGATAAACATTTTTTGAAGTCATTATTAACATAGTCTTTCCCATTATCACTGAAGAGTATTTTTGTTTTACATCCTGACTGATTCTCAACTAAATTTTTCTTTAACTTCCTACTTACTATACATTCAATGATCAAACCACAATAAGAAATGGGAAAACAAGACTAAGATCTTTCAACCGTAACAAGCAGTCTTCGTCAGAGTCAAAACCCAACTGACATTTTTACTATACATTATATACAAGAAACTTTTTCGACTGTAATTGTTAGTAAGTTTAGCCATAAAGTTCTCTTGCTTGTTTACCTTTGACACATGACTCACATTTCCTTTGTCAGATGGCCAAATGAAGTTGATTCCTTCAGCCATACCTTGTTCTAAAAGTTTCATTGCTTTCTGACAAGCGTGGACTAGTCCGTTCTGTAGCTGTTGACACACTTGTGTTATAATTTATTTTTATCAAGATATGACAGCTTAAATATTCCATTTTCTTTGTATTCATACTCTACTTTAAACTCTACAACTGTACGTTCTTCCTTATAAACTTGTGCTATGAAAACCACAACTGGAACTGTTGGCTACCGAACTGTTATCTCTGATTTACACTGATAATAAATTAGTTGACAACTGAGGAACGTATGAGTAATCTTTTATTCATGTTTTATCATCAATGTTTACATCTTGAAGTTTAGACTGTTATCATTCTAGTTAAACTTCTTGAACTTCAAGATTGATGTAATTTATTTAGTCCTTTCTGATGGTCATATGACACAAGCGTTACTGTCAATGATCCATTCTGAATTATTTGTAAAGACATATGAAAGAAATGCTAACAATACTTCATCCTTTTCAAGTCCTTTATCACTAAATTTGTTCTTTTCTGTACTATCAGAATGTGGACAGGATTTATAACATCTTTTTCGAAACCTTTAACATTGGACTGATAGGTCTCAATGATTGGAATGTACTTAAAGGTTCTATAATCTTTTTTTAATAGGGCAGCTCATACGTAAATGTCATTACGTAAATTACGCCTACGAACTCGTGTTCCAACCCAGCACTGAAGGCATCCAATTCCCTGTTAAACTAATTTTAAATAGTCTTCTTAACAAACATAACCTGCGAGTTAACCGTTAATCTTCATACGTCTCTTAAAGCTTTTTCTACATTTCCACCGACGTCTTTAAACCTGTTAGACACTCTTCTACATCAGACAAATTTGTGTTCTCGTTTTTTTCTTTTTTATCTTCTTTTTGGTGCTATTATAGTATCCTACCTATCTTCAATGTTGTTATCTACCACTTACAATATCATATCTTATTATACAACTCAAAATTCATTTCTTAGTATACTTGTGATGAAAAAATATCCTTTAAATCAATTGATTTAGAAAATTCAACATCTACTGTGGCAATATGGCTTAATGTAAAGATTTCCATACTAAAAAAGGTAGGAGTACCTCAACAGCATTTGCAATATCATTTAGACCATTACAATTGGAAAATTCTGAGAAAACACGATGATATATTTCCAGCTTTATTGAACTATGTAAGATATGTTTATAAGCAGTAATAGAATAAATTTTGACAGGTTATGCTGTATGATTTACTTCTTAAATTTGTAAAGTATTGAAAAAGTTGTAAAATTTTTGTGTAATGACTTTGAATAATTTCGAATAAATATATCCCCATAACTGTATATTATTTTCGGTAGATACCACAATGGGTGGTAGGTAACATACTAAAATACCTTTTTTTTGTCACCAGTCACAACAAACATAACTCTTCTGCTGTTAAAAACATGTTCATGTTATCATTTTAAAAGGTGTGTTAAAAAGTCTCTTAGAGTTTAATCACCTAAGTACAAATTGAAAACTGCACAGAAAACAAAATTCTACGTTTCAAACATTAAGCTAGTTTGGGTCCATAACCTGTTAAGATGACGGGGTCTTAAAAATGTACTTGATTAAATATTATTCCAACAAATATTACCTTAAACACTCGTACTGACAGTAATTTTAGTAAAACTTGCATTTTCAAGGAATACTTACACTTTTTACTTCCCTTTCTTTAATGAACACTATTCATTTCTCCAGAAGTTTCTCTTAAATATATATAAATGAAAAGAGTGTGGGAATGAAAATTACAGAAAAAAACTACAAATTTATACATTTTTATTACTGAAAATCAGTACATGAGTGATATTGTTCATGATTTATATAGGGAGGAATTATGCATGATGGGAAAGTCACTTTTTGTTGCCAAAAACCCGTTTTTAGACTACATTTTTTTTCTCCTAAACTACTAACTCTAGAGATTTGAAATTTTGGCATTATCTTTGAGATTACAAATGCAATAAACGAAAAAATATATTCAGATTTTTAAAACAACGAGAAATATTTTTTTTAAAAAAAATGTAAAAAATTTTACCTATAATTCAATCGGAAAACTTGTGATAGCGGTACAAGTCATACCGTTTAACGGATCAAAATGAAACTATAGCTAAAAATAGAACATCTCATTGGGAATGAGTTGAAATTATTTTTTTCAAAATTACATTCACTAAAGTGACGTTACATGTAGTTTCTGTTTTCAGAAAATGCTTTTTTGACGCTAAACAGCTCATTAAAACACTAAGAAAATTTGCCGAAAAATAGAACAAAAAATTAGCAACTTATAAAAAAAAAATGGATAAAATTTAAATCACGGCAACAAGCAATAAAACTATAACAATTGATTGTTTATCATAGACTAAGGGATCACCCGTTATACTTGTCAGTTTTTTTATATTTCTTCCATTGACTTAAAAATTTTTAGAGTAAATCTTCTGAAATAAAATTGAGTTTAAGTAAAATTGAGGTCAGGTAAGAAATTCACTGGCTATTTGAACAAAAGCCATGTTATGTTGGCTATTTGAACAAAAGTAATGTTACCATATGTTGGCTATTTGAACAAAAGCCATGTTGGCTATTAGAAGAAAAGCCATGTTATGTTGGCTATTTGAACAAAAGCCATGCTCTCTTTTCAAAAATTTTATAACTTCTGTAGTTATACTAATAAGATTATTTGCATCAGTGGTGTGATATACAAAAATAAGCTTATATATTGATAACTCGAATAATTACTCTCTACTACCTCAGGAATGAAAAACTAATAAACATCTCCCATTATGCTTAAATGAGACATTACCTATATAATATATACCCAAGCAGTTTGATATTAAGTTTACTTACAGTAAAGTTGAGTTTAGGCCACTACAGATTTTTTTTTAAATTTTCAAGAATTTTTAGAAAACATCTTTATAATAAAATAGTTACAGACATTTAAAAAAAAACAAACTCTTTCATTTTCTTATCATAGAATAAAATGTCTAAAAAAATGACCCATTTCGTCTGTAAATTATTAGTGTACTATAAGTAAATGTTTTCTAACGCCCACACTTATAAGGCTTCCACCTTTAATAGGGGCGGAAATCGTAGCTCTTTTATTATTTGGCACCCATTTTAGTAATGGGTGAGTCAACATTACTAATTGATTCTACATTGGGAGGCCTAAATGTTTTCTAACTCAAGTGTTTTTAGATTAGGGATCTTCAACGAGTATCTGATAGTGTACAGACTCCGAACCAATGGCTTAACGTCCTCTCCGAAGGACGACGAGCTCATTTATTCACTTCCCAAATGAAAAAATCAGGGACCAGAGTGGGTATTGAACCCTGAATCTAACTGTTCAGAGGTGAGCATGTTGCCACTGTGCTAACCTTGCCTCCTAAACACAGTAAATATAGAAGTCAAGAAAAACAACAAAATTGCAAAATTCTCAATAACTTCAAGCCATGGTTTAGGTAGCATTGTCTGACGGATCATAAATAATGTCGAATACAAACAGCCCTAGGTTAGAAAAAAGTACAATATTTCTTAGGACACAGTACTATAATCACCCTCAATAAAAATAGGTCAGAAAAATGGGGGTATAGGTTAGCTCAGTGGTTAACACATTCGGCTCTGGATTGGTAGGTCAGGGGTTCAATACTCACCTGGCCCTCGATTTATTCACGTTGGAGGTGAAAATTTGAACACTTTGTCCCTCGAAGGGGACATTAAGCCATCGGTCCGGAGCCTGTACGATGTCAGGTAGTCGTTAAAAATCCCTACTTTAAATACACTTCAGTTAGACAAAAATTTAGTACTTCTAATGTAGAATCAATGGGAAATGCAAATTCTCTGGAGGAATCAACATCAAAAGGCTGACTTTGACAGTCACTCAGCCCTCTGAAAAAAAAATATAAAGTTAGAGTATGATTGATCTGTATTGTTTTTGGGCAGCATAAAAACATGGATTAGTAAATAACAGCAGGTCAAATGTTATTTTCCATTTATCAAAAAACAATATAAAGTACTAATACCTTCTTTTATATCCTTACAATAATATTGAGGTTTAATTAGAAGATTGTGAACATACAACTTTGGGATCGACTCAACTTTACTGCAAGTAAGGGTACTAAGGTGCTGCATCCAATTTGTAAATAAATTAAATTGAAATACAGTGGACACTGCTTAATGTAATCATTAAGCACCAAAAGATAGCAACAACCGACTGATAACATTAAGCGAAGAAATGGAAATACCGTGAGGTTAGCAAAAAAAAATATCAAATAAATGAAATATGTAATAAACAGTAAAACTAATAAGTTATAGTTCTACTATAAGCAATACACTAAGTTGTTTATTTAGGAAATCGTTTAACTTTGTTTCACGTCTTCCCACAGTAAATCATTAATAAAGGACTCGTCTGATAATGAAGCTGAAATTCAGATGATTATTTTACTGTAACACGCTAAGAGCTACCACATTTCCTTATTGTCACTTGGTAAACACTCCTACCCACGATTTTATTTAAATAGGAGTACAGAAAAAAGATAATAAAATACCCAGAAGGCTACAAAAAGTTATCAGTAATGCAAACTGAGTTTTTGAGGATTTGGTCCAAAGATTTAACTTATAAAGGTTATAAACCGACGTTTCACCAAAAACTGTGTGGCATTTTCAAGGCTAAAAACTATTTATTGAAAACATAAGTACTGAAAAAAAAAACATCCATAGAATACCAACCAACCGAAAAAACCCAATTAAGCAACGAACAACAAATAAAGTGAAAGATAATAAATAGAGAGTCTTATCGTTTTTTTAATAGAAGAAATGTGTTGCTTAAACATAATTACATTTTGTTAATTATTAAGGCCAAAATATATTTGAACAGATAAGTAATACTTACTTTCTTTATCTGTTCAAATATTCTTTTTAGCCTTAATAATTAATAAAAGTAATTGTGTTTAAAACAACGCATTTGTTCTACTAAATGAAAAAAACACTGCCTATTTTTTGGTTTTCTTTCACTTTATTTGTTGTTTGTGTTTTTTTCTGTTGGGTAATATTCTGTGGATGTATTTTTTTCAGTACTTATGTTTTTAATAAATTGTTCTTAGCTTTGAAAATGCCAAACAATTTTTGGCAAAAAGTCGCGCTTATAATCTTTATAAGTTAATTCTTTGAACCAAATCCTCAAAAACCTAGTTTGAATTACTGATAACATTTTGTAGCCTTAGTGTTTGAATCTTTTTCCTTTAGCTATGGTATAAGTAGTTATAATAATTAGCAAATTATAATATATTGTAGTAATTATTAAAAATTAAGTTAGAAAGTAATTCCAACTTCGTATTACAGATAATGAAGACAAAGTGAAGAGTCTGAAGAAGCAAATCTCAGACTTCATTCCAAGAGTTTAAACAATTCCATATTGTGGTTTAATCATTGATTATATATATATATATATATACCATGATAAACGAAAAACGGTCCGGCAGGACAAATAACAATTAAAATAAGCAGTGACACATAAACAGAAACACAACAAAGAAATATTGAAAAGTGAGTCTTTGTTGTGTTTCTGTGTCACTGCTTATTTAATTGTTATATATAAATATATATATATATATATATATATATATATATATATATATATATACATAAACTTTAAATCACAAAGCACGTTACAGAAAAAAGAATAAAAAAAAACTTACAGAATAAGAACAACAGAGAGTTTTTATAAATATACTAGGGTACCCATGACCTGTTGGGTCGTCCAATACCTTCGTTTTTAATGCAATCAAGTTCACATAAATGCAGATAAACTCTAAATCAATTCATTTCTAATAAAGACAATAATGAACTTGTTTTTAAGACAGTTCTCTTTATTTAAATTCTTTGTACAATTTGAATTTTACAAAAAAAAAAAAACATTAATGCATTCTTGCCGTTGACCCTACTGAGAGAGCAACATGTAATTTGTCATGTTGAAATCCTGTTTTACATAAATGAACTAAAACTTTCTGTAGAGTCTCCCCTTAAGACTTATGAATAGTCATGGCAAATGCTAACAGAATTGGAAATTAACCCTTAAAAAAAGGAGTGTTGTCCTCTTCAGATAAAACGATTTTCAATCTTGCAATTAAAACTATTACCCCTTGATACCGTGATGCGATAAATTTTATAAACAATGACATCATCATAAAGCCACTCAGTTATTAGTCTTGTTCCATTACATAACCTCGGTGGATCAATATATAATCGATAAATAAAAATATATTTCCATAGATTTCAATACTAGCAATTTTCAATATTTCAATACGTAGGATTTACGTATATACTCGTACCTTCCAAGGCGTTGCGTACTTAAAAAGAAATTATTTATTTAAAAAAAATTATTTATATTATTATATACTAGCTGACCTACCCGGCTTTTCGAGAAACAATTTAATTCCAACTCTAATAATAAATTACATATAACGAAAACAATTTAAATTTTCTATAGTTCCGTTACACTTAACTTTTTTTGAGATAAACGAAATTAATACAGAATTAAAATTATAGATTACGCAAAAAAGATATAATTTAACACTTACGAGTATTATAAATTGCACGCTTTGTCTAATACAATTGGTAATTGATAGATTACATTAAACAAATAATAAAAAGAATATTTTTTGCCGAACAATACATAAAGAAATGAAACGTCTTCTAGTTAGATATCATCGATATATATAATAATTTATCATTTTGCCTATATGGAGTAGGGCCGGATACTAATTACAAATAATTAAATATTTTGAACAAACGAATTAATCAATCAGGAATAAATAAAGAATCCTTTACATCCATTGAACTTAAACAATACTTTAACTATTCTTTTAAGATTAGTGAAGTATAAATGTAATTATACTTAACTAAAAGTTAAGTCTAATTTAGAAAATTAGACATTAGACTAATTAGAAAATGAATTTATTAATACCTTTAATTAATTCAGGTTTTCTTAACCAAGAGTTAGAATTACTGGTTCAAATACTATCATGCATACTTAAAGTTAATAAGTTATTATTTAACGCATAACTATCTTTAATGCTTAAAGCAAGTTAAACCAATTAGATAAGAAAAGTTAATTGTAAACTATTGACAATAACTAAAGCTTTGTTAAAGTTAATAAGTAACCCATATAAAATTACAATAATTGTCTTTAATATCAATCTGAAAACAATGCTAAAATTTCTGGTACCTGGTTGTTTCCAATTGAACAAAGCATGTGGAAATATTATCATAAAGAAAAACCTACCTGCGGCCGCTATTACCAATTAAAGTCAAAATGTAAACAAACAGGTTATACAGCAAACCTTATCTATTATAATATTTTTAGGATATTACCTGAACCACAACTCTGATTTTTAAAAAACTTTACATAAACCTTCACGGTGATATACCTAATAATTTCCTAAATTTTCACGGCGATTGGATTTTTGGTATGGTTTTTGAATCTATCGAGTACAAACACACAGACATACATTCATTTATATATATATAGATTATTAACTTGGTATTTATGGTTTATGGAGAGAACTATTAACATTGTTTTGAAATAGTTGGTTAAAGAAGTATAGTATGCCCTAGCGGCAGACTTATGAACAACTAGCGCTGCCTGGTGACTGTATCTATAACTAACTGGCTGATCTAACCGGCGTTGCCCGGGAAACGATTTAATTCAAATTCTAATGTTTAGTTAAATTGCATATAACGAAAACATTTTAAATTTTCTATTAGTTCTGATGTACTTAACATTTTTTCAGATTAACTAAGGAAATTAATGTAGAATGTAAATTATAGATTACGCACTAAAAGAAACAATATAAAAATTATTATAAGTTTACAGACATTTTTTTTTTCAAAAGTAAAACGAAGGTATGGGAAAAAAGATTATCATCAAAATCAAAATGATAGAATTATCTTTTTCAAGGAAATTTAAAGAAGTTTCAGTTATAAAATATCTTTTAACTTCTTCAAGTAATGCAAAATGAAGTATTTGAAGGGGAGTTTTTGTCTTCGAATCACCAATTTAAAAACATTTTGTAACCTAACAGACCTTATAATGATTTTTTGTCTATACAATAACTATGTCGATGTAAATTGAATCCTTTTCGTTATACTGAATGCTGTTTCAAGGAGTCTGTAAATATAGAGGCCTTAGGACCTGAAAATGAACAAATCAAAATCAAAAAAGAACCCTGATCAAAATCAAAATACCGTAGTTAGTTCCCATGAAAAAAATAATATAAGATCCATATGTTTCTTTGTATATAAATGTCTCCAGTTCTATTTGTATAGCGGAGACAGACAAACTTTGTACTTTATATATACAGATTAGTTAGGGGGGTTGATCCCAAAAAAAGGATACAATTAATATTTTATTTTCCTATAAATAGGATGTAATATACTCTGCATTGCTATGGGGAGATAGTCGTCTGCGGATGTTATATAATACATAGTAGAATTTTGTCATTTTTTAAAAAAGAAATACCGTAGTTAGTTCTCCAAAAAATGTTGTATAAGATCCATAAGTTTGTATCTAAATGTCTCCAGTTTTATTTCTATAGAGGACAGACAGACAAACTATTAAAGTAATCATGGTTTCAGGAAGTTTAGTTCATTGAGCAAATAACTTTAAAAAATTGTATCTACTGTAGTAGTCGTGTCGACTTGTGTCACTCAGTGTTAAGAGTGATAATTAATAATATAGTTCCAATCTAAGGTGTTATGCAATCCGTGCTGAAGGATGGATGATACAGGGGCTACTGTATTATGAACGGAGCCTCAAGGGTACCAGGCGAACCCTTTGAGTAAATAGCCTTACTCCGGTATGCGGTGCTCTGCCGGAGGGGACAAAATACCTACCGATAGAGAAACAGGGATTTTCCCCTGTATGTTAATAAGACGAAGGAAGTCCGGAGACCATCCTCCGGAACCGCAGAGTGTCCAAAAAGTGCTAACTAGTAGGAGCCAACCTCCCACAAGTGCACCTAAGGACCCGAAGAAGGAGAACTGAAGTTACTTCCTCCCGAAACGTAGGGAGCCTGAATGGACATTTTAATGATGGTTTATGCAGATTCTGCAATGAAGAGGAAAAAACACCGTTGCACCTGCTGACTGACTATAAGCTAACTTACTATACATAGGTAGGTGCTTTGGGACACTCAACAAAACCATAGAAAAACTTTTACTGCTGGAACCAGCAAAAGTGCTGAGCTTCTTGGAGGCGTTGAAGCTAACTGCTAGAGTACTTTAGTACAGAAGAGGGGAAGTACAATAGTTTTTAAGACGCAGTGATATAGTCACCCTCAAATAATAATAATAATAATAATAAACAAAAAAAATATGGAGTCATACACATTCTATTAAAATAAATAATTTAATATGATCAATAGTTCAAAAACAATTTATGGTGTCAGTAACAATGAATGACACTGACCCAGAAAAAAATGTTCGATATCGTGCCTAAGATGTTTTAACTGTTTTTACCTAATTTAAGGGCGCTGATTTCAGAAATACTGTCGCTTTTTCTCAATAAGGTCTAGTTTTTCTTGAAAAACTCTCGTTTTTCTTAGAGCCGTCCCTCTAAGAAGGGGACGGCTCCAATAAAAAACAAATCATATCAAATCGAGGAAATAATATTTTTATTTAACTTTAAGACACATATTCATTAATCAGACCAAAATATTTGCAATATGTATGCAATAAATGTGGATTTCACATATATTACCTGCAAATATAGCAAAACCCATTTATTTTGTCGTTATAATTATTTAACATAGATCACAATAACAACCTGCAATTGTCATCACGATGCTAGAATCAATACAGCTAATTTTAAGGTAAAACCGGTGGGATTTAGCAAACATCTCAATATCTTGATCTGAAGAGGAAAAATTAGTATGATTTTCGGAATCAGTAGTCCTAAATTAATCTAAATCAGCTTAGAAACCGAAGACACCAAAAAATGTGTTGACCTGTCCAATCAAGTTATGAAGTAGCCATACACATTTCATTTTAATAGAGTTTGTTAAAATTACCAACACTATGTATAAAACTCTGCTCCATTTAGAAGACAATTTTGAAAAATCAGTAATTATGAAATAAATATACGTATTTCAGAATAAGTAGTTAAAATGAACAGTCTTATTGGAATCTCTTGTGCAATTAAAAACAAATAATTAGTTTGTTTAATTAAACTAATTCTAAATTAAAAAAAAACTATTCTGCTATAAATAATATATGGTAGGACCTTATATCATCATAGAAGACGGTGGTGAATGAAACAAATAATTATTTTTATGTAGCGCAACACAAAATAATTTGGGCGTTCAAAACTCTTATTTCATGGCACAAATAACTTTAAATAATTTAAGAATATAGCCACATACGTCTGTAATTACAATGAATTAGTTAAAATTATCTTCATGTTTGAAACTCTATTTGATTTAGTTTCAAACCTAACTTTGAATTATTAGTAATTTAGAATTAGTAATATATTTTTTATTAGAATAAAGTACTTAAAACGACAAGTATGCTGTAATAAATATGATATTATTTTGCAAATAACTATAAATAATTAGTATTATGAATTAGGAATCTATGTTTAAAAGTCATATATAGTACATTTTAATATCTTTTTGATCACCTATCACTTCGCCATAGGATATAAGAACTTTTTGACAAACACATAAATATAATATCTCAAAATCACAAAGAAAAAAGTACGTTATATAAAGAAGTGTACATTTTGAAACTAAAATAATGAATCTTATTTACGAAATGAAAATGAACAACCTAAACAATTTCCCTAGTCTTGAAAATGATTTATTCAAGGAAGGATATACTTCCATGATTCTTTAAAAAACAGAACAAATATATTTCCGGTAACAACATTCTAGTGAATTATATTTTGTTCTACTTGCGAATAGCACATTTAGGTTTTATCACAATAGATGTACATCATTTGTACTATGCTAATATATCTAACCGTAAAATAATACTTGTCTTTATATCCATGCCTATTTTGTTTGTTTAAATATCTACATATATAAGCATAATTAATGAATACAGATCACTTCTGTGTTGTGTAAATTGAAATTTTTTTTCACATAAAATGTAAAATATGGACTTATGATTCAGCCTGAAAGGTTACAAGGTGGTTATAAGCTATACAATCATATAGGTGGATAATCATATAAAATGAACAGTTCGTATTTATAAATTAGTTCAGTTTTTTTTTAATTAATAAGTTTTATGATCAGCAAGTTTACTGTTCTATTTTTTTCTTCAATCAACTTTGAAATATTTATAAATATGACTTAGTTATGTATGTCTAATTCCACTATATAGATGAAATAATCAGCATGTTTAAAAGATCATTTCATTCTGCAAATAACTATAAATATTTGGTAATTAAGAATTAGATACGCACATTTCATTCTAATAAATTATCAGAGAGATTTATTAATATTTATATTATTGATTAAATGATATAAATTTCATTCATTCATTTATGATTGTGAACTAGACATACAATCGATTTGAATAAACCAATCAAAAAGATGACCATGTTTAAGAGTCTTATTTATTGAAGAAACTCTAAATTATAGTATATCTGGAAAAGTAATGTTCATTTCATTTAAATAAATTAGTTAAAATCAACAAACTTTGTTTCATTGAATACAAAAACCTGAATTACTAGTGATTATTAATTATTCATGTACATTTAATTTGAATTAATAGTTAAAATGATCACCATGTTTAAAACTTTGTTTCATTGAACACGTAACTTTGAATTACAAGAAATATTTAATTCTACTTGTTCATAAATTTGAAGAAGTTAAAATTAGTTATAATGATCGTCGTGTAGAAACGTAATTCGATTGTGCAAATAACTATGAATAATTAGTAATAATGAATTAATTGGTCATACACAGATAATTATAATAATTAGTTAAAATGATCATCAACTTTACGAATATTTTTTTGAACAAATAACTTTGACTAATTGATAATTCAGAATTAGTCATAAATATTCATTCTAACGAATTATTCAACATATCAGCATGTTATACAATCCACTATTAATTATTACTTGAGTAAATTACTTACATATCACTTGAGTAATTAGTAGAAATTATGAAAATAATTTAATTGACAAAGATCGTTGAAGAATTTCTAATTATGAATTAGTTATGTACGTTTAATTGAATATACTATTTAAATTGATCAACACTTTAAATAAATTATTCGATTGAGCAATAACCATAAATAAATTGTAGTTGTACTGATAAAAATTACTTACAAAAGAATTATGTTTATCAGGATCTTTAAAACATATTTCGATTGTAGAAAGAACTGTACTTACCTATAATTATGAATTAGCCATGTATATTTAAATTCTATAAATATCACAAAAACGATCAACTTGCGGTATTAGTGATTTGATAGTGGCAGTGAATTATTCATATACATTTGTTTGAATAAATTACTAAAAAAGATTTCATGAGTCAAACGTTATTTCATTGTATTATAGCTATGAATAATCAGAAATGATTAACTAACTGAAGCACAATTTGAAATGAACTACTATTAATACTTGGGAATTAGTACTATATATTTAAATTGAATAAATTAGTTAAAATGATAAGAATATATCACTGGTGTTTCCCATTATACAAATTAGTATGAATATTCAGTAATTATGTATTAACAACACACATTCTATCTTAATACATTTTTGAAATGTATTCTTGAAACCCACTTTATCTTTAAAAGTTTGTTTTATTGATCACTAAACTATGAACAATTAGTTGACTTGATAACTTATTTCAAATGGCCGCCATGTTTAAAGCACCATCTTACTGAAAAGTACATTACAATTCTTAATCCAGAATCATCAGTAATGTTGGTTTAATTTGAATACATTAGTTCAGATGATCATCATATTTAAAACATAATTCTATTGTTCAAATAGATATAAATGATAAGTTCATGTAATTTAGTCATAAACATTGCATCTATAAAGCTAACTTCATTGAATACATAATTTTGAATACTTAATAAACTTTAGTATGTACGTTTAATTGAATAATTATGTTAAAATAACATACATTTTATCAATAATATAACGCTGAATAATAATTTATTAGATGTACGTATATCTCAATATGGCCGACATATCTCAAACTTCAAGTGAATAATAAATTTGTGTAATTTAGTCATACACATCCTTTTTGAATAAATTTTTCAAATTATTTGTATTTTTAAAACACTAGGTGTCAATTGCTGTGAATAATAAGTGGTTATAACTATAATAGTATGAAAACTTCACATACCTGCAGAATCGTAGCTCTAGGCGACGCACACCCGCGTTCACACACGTAGCGCACTTCCATCTGAAAAGGCCCTGGCCCAAGGGCCATGGGGCTTATATGACGAACAAGCATGCCAACCCATGCTTATTTTTTTTATCATTTATATTACTTATTATCTCAATTTATTCTTTTATAATTTAATACAAAATTAATTAATATTATTTATAACTATTACTTATTACCTGATTTACTTTTTATAATCTAAATCATCAGTATCATCTTTTCGATTGGTGTATATCTGTTTGGAGATTAATGCTTTCATTTAGAAGTTATCTTAAATAATTCAATTATGTCCACTTTATTTTAATAAATTAGTTGAAGTCATGACCCTGTTAAAATATCTATCTATTCAAGAAATAATTTCAAATAATTTATAAATCTGAGAAGGTTATGTTGGTTTCATTTCAATAAATCAGTTAAAATAATGACAATCCTTAGAAACTAATTATTTGAAAAAGAACTTTAAATAAATTTCAATTGTAGATAAGTGATGCTCGTATAATTAAAAGAAATTAATAAATGATGATAGTGTTTAGAACTTTCTTTTGAAGAGATATTACTTCAAATAATTTGTAAATGTGAATAAGTAATATTCGTTTGATTTGAGTACATTATTTAAAATGATAACCGTGTTTAGAACTTCATTAATTGTAGAAAAAAAAAACTTTCAATAATTTGAAAATCTCAATAAGTAATGTCTCTTTAAGTTTAAAAAATTAGTTAAAATAATGAAAATGTTTAGAACTTCCATTTTTTGATGAAATTACATAAAATAATTTGTAAATGTGAATAGGTAATATTCGTTTGATTTGAATAAATGAGTTAAAGTGATGACAATGTTTAAAAGTCATGGCTTATCTGTTACTGATTGAATAATTTCAAATATTTTCTTAATATGAATAGGGAATGTTCAATTGATATCAATAAATTAGTAAAAATAATGACGGTTCATTGTCATCAATACAAAATAATTTATGTTTAGCTTGACCAGCTGTGAACACAGTGTTAAAAAATTATATCAGCAGTTAATGAAATAAATTTACGGATAATGACTGACAGGAATAACTGTTATTGTGTATTTTGTTCTTAAGTGATGAAAACTGAAGTATTATATGGCCCATGCTAGTGATATAGTATTCTTTTGATGATTCAAGAAATATACAACGTAAGTACATTTAATGAAACACATACTTTTAAACATGAAATATTCCACTCATTTTATGTCATCATTTAATTTTATAACATTCAGATGTTAAATTCAGAATAACATTCACATAAAATAATTTATAACTTCAGGAATAGGCACTTCACACAACTGTCTAGTTTAACCAAAATACTATAGTGTACAACCACACTGTAGTATCGTTTATATTACACAATAATACATATAACACTAAACACAGTTTTAAAATGCAAAGCTTTGTTTAAGCTGACAGATGTGTTAAAATTTATTTTCCTAAGGTTATTCATTTTTAACCTCTAGGGTAATAAATAGCTTATTGCAATGTACATACTTCCAACATTTCATACTTCTGCATACTACCAAGATTTTAAATCAAAACGTTGGCTTAATTTTGATTTGAAGCTTGAAAACTTACCAATTCCTGGTAAATATAATTTCTTGTGTGTATGTAACACTTTACTGTGTCAAAAATGGTCTAAACCACAATAAATAATTCAAAAAATGAGACAAAGATCTTTGGTAGAAAATAACAGGTTATTTTATCAAGAATAAATATAAAGTACATTATTTATATAAAGTCATTAATGTTCCTTACGTAACTTGAAGGCTTTGAATTACTTTTGCATTCTTCTTTGTTTTTAAAGTGATTTTATTTGTAAAGTAAAACAAAACTCACTGTCTCTTTAATATTTATCTGAATAATTTGGCAAAAACTGTAATTAACACGTAAACATAAACAAAAATCTCTTACTTGTATTATAGTGATATATTCAGTGGCAAATGTAACAAACTCACCAGCATCCAAGAACTTTTTTAATATAAATAATGTACTTTTACATAGAATCTAGATATGTAATTTATATAAACGAACATTTTGTACAAATAATTTTCCAATTAACTTCTTTTATGTGATTTTAACTTTCAATAAAAGGCTTTCTTCTCCAACTTAAACTCCACATAATCAAAATATCAAACAATGACAGGCTGTCCTTCTTGATCATCAGTTTTATATTCACTAAAATTATTATCCTTTTCTCAATGAAACATCTCTTGCTATCACTAAAACACTGGATTATTGGGATGGTTTAAACGATAACCTTTAATATATCATAATAACCGACAAAAATATGTTCTTTACTTGTAGTATCTCATTTAGTTCTTTTTTGATCTGGAACTTTTGCAAATGCTCGGCAATTCCTATTCTTAAATGATATAAGTTTACCTTTTGTCTCATCAAGCTTTCTCTGGGAGTTGTGTTTTCATGTCGGGTTTTGTTTTTAATATAATTTGCTGTATTGTGTTGAATATTTCCTTGATGAACTAGCTTCCTGTAACATATTTCGAGCCTTTTCAACTAAAGCTCTCTTTAGGATCTCTGTTGGAAAGCCTCTCTGTTAATCCATTATGTTGAGAACTATACGGTATTGATGTTTGATGTAAAATACCATTACTGGATAAACATTTTTTGAAGTCATTATTAACATAGTCTTTCCCATTATCACTGAAGAGTATTTTTGTTTTACATCCTGACTGATTCTCAACTAAATTTTTCTTTAACTTCCTACTTACTATACATTCAATGATCAAACCACAATAAGAAATGGGAAAACAAGACTAAGATCTTTCAACCGTAACAAGCAGTCTTCGTCAGAGTCAAAACCCAACTGACATTTTTACTATACATTATATACAAGAAACTTTTTCGACTGTAATTGTTAGTAAGTTTAGCCATAAAGTTCTCTTGCTTGTTTACCTTTGACACATGACTCACATTTCCTTTGTCAGATGGCCAAATGAAGTTGATTCCTTCAGCCATACCTTGTTCTAAAAGTTTCATTGCTTTCTGACAAGCGTGGACTAGTCCGTTCTGTAGCTGTTGACACACTTGTGTTATAATTTATTTTTATCAAGATATGACAGCTTAAATATTCCATTTTCTTTGTATTCATACTCTACTTTAAACTCTACAACTGTACGTTCTTCCTTATAAACTTGTGCTATGAAAACCACAACTGGAACTGTTGGCTACCGAACTGTTATCTCTGATTTACACTGATAATAAATTAGTTGACAACTGAGGAACGTATGAGTAATCTTTTATTCATGTTTTATCATCAATGTTTACATCTTGAAGTTTAGACTGTTATCATTCTAGTTAAACTTCTTGAACTTCAAGATTGATGTAATTTATTTAGTCCTTTCTGATGGTCATATGACACAAGCGTTACTGTCAATGATCCATTCTGAATTATTTGTAAAGACATATGAAAGAAATGCTAACAATACTTCATCCTTTTCAAGTCCTTTATCACTAAATTTGTTCTTTTCTGTACTATCAGAATGTGGACAGGATTTATAACATCTTTTTCGAAACCTTTAACATTGGACTGATAGGTCTCAATGATTGGAATGTACTTAAAGGTTCTATAATCTTTTTTTAATAGGGCAGCTCATACGTAAATGTCATTACGTAAATTACGCCTACGAACTCGTGTTCCAACCCAGCACTGAAGGCATCCAATTCCCTGTTAAACTAATTTTAAATAGTCTTCTTAACAAACATAACCTGCGAGTTAACCGTTAATCTTCATACGTCTCTTAAAGCTTTTTCTACATTTCCACCGACGTCTTTAAACCTGTTAGACACTCTTCTACATCAGACAAATTTGTGTTCTCGTTTTTTTCTTTTTTATCTTCTTTTTGGTGCTATTATAGTATCCTACCTATCTTCAATGTTGTTATCTACCACTTACAATATCATATCTTATTATACAACTCAAAATTCATTTCTTAGTATACTTGTGATGAAAAAATATCCTTTAAATCAATTGATTTAGAAAATTCAACATCTACTGTGGCAATATGGCTTAATGTAAAGATTTCCATACTAAAAAAGGTAGGAGTACCTCAACAGCATTTGCAATATCATTTAGACCATTACAATTGGAAAATTCTGAGAAAACACGATGATATATTTCCAGCTTTATTGAACTATGTAAGATATGTTTATAAGCAGTAATAGAATAAATTTTGACAGGTTATGCTGTATGATTTACTTCTTAAATTTGTAAAGTATTGAAAAAGTTGTAAAATTTTTGTGTAATGACTTTGAATAATTTCGAATAAATATATCCCCATAACTGTATATTATTTTCGGTAGATACCACAATGGGTGGTAGGTAACATACTAAAATACCTTTTTTTTGTCACCAGTCACAACAAACATAACTCTTCTGCTGTTAAAAACATGTTCATGTTATCATTTTAAAAGGTGTGTTAAAAAGTCTCTTAGAGTTTAATCACCTAAGTACAAATTGAAAACTGCACAGAAAACAAAATTCTACGTTTCAAACATTAAGCTAGTTTGGGTCCATAACCTGTTAAGATGACGGGGTCTTAAAAATGTACTTGATTAAATATTATTCCAACAAATATTACCTTAAACACTCGTACTGACAGTAATTTTAGTAAAACTTGCATTTTCAAGGAATACTTACACTTTTTACTTCCCTTTCTTTAATGAACACTATTCATTTCTCCAGAAGTTTCTCTTAAATATATATAAATGAAAAGAGTGTGGGAATGAAAATTACAGAAAAAAACTACAAATTTATACATTTTTATTACTGAAAATCAGTACATGAGTGATATTGTTCATGATTTATATAGGGAGGAATTATGCATGATGGGAAAGTCACTTTTTGTTGCCAAAAACCCGTTTTTAGACTACATTTTTTTTCTCCTAAACTACTAACTCTAGAGATTTGAAATTTTGGCATTATCTTTGAGATTACAAATGCAATAAACGAAAAAATATATTCAGATTTTTAAAACAACGAGAAATATTTTTTTTAAAAAAAATGTAAAAAATTTTACCTATAATTCAATCGGAAAACTTGTGATAGCGGTACAAGTCATACCGTTTAACGGATCAAAATGAAACTATAGCTAAAAATAGAACATCTCATTGGGAATGAGTTGAAATTATTTTTTTCAAAATTACATTCACTAAAGTGACGTTACATGTAGTTTCTGTTTTCAGAAAATGCTTTTTTGACGCTAAACAGCTCATTAAAACACTAAGAAAATTTGCCGAAAAATAGAACAAAAAATTAGCAACTTATAAAAAAAAAATGGATAAAATTTAAATCACGGCAACAAGCAATAAAACTATAACAATTGATTGTTTATCATAGACTAAGGGATCACCCGTTATACTTGTCAGTTTTTTTATATTTCTTCCATTGACTTAAAAATTTTTAGAGTAAATCTTCTGAAATAAAATTGAGTTTAAGTAAAATTGAGGTCAGGTAAGAAATTCACTGGCTATTTGAACAAAAGCCATGTTATGTTGGCTATTTGAACAAAAGTAATGTTACCATATGTTGGCTATTTGAACAAAAGCCATGTTGGCTATTAGAAGAAAAGCCATGTTATGTTGGCTATTTGAACAAAAGCCATGCTCTCTTTTCAAAAATTTTATAACTTCTGTAGTTATACTAATAAGATTATTTGCATCAGTGGTGTGATATACAAAAATAAGCTTATATATTGATAACTCGAATAATTACTCTCTACTACCTCAGGAATGAAAAACTAATAAACATCTCCCATTATGCTTAAATGAGACATTACCTATATAATATATACCCAAGCAGTTTGATATTAAGTTTACTTACAGTAAAGTTGAGTTTAGGCCACTACAGATTTTTTTTTAAATTTTCAAGAATTTTTAGAAAACATCTTTATAATAAAATAGTTACAGACATTTAAAAAAAAACAAACTCTTTCATTTTCTTATCATAGAATAAAATGTCTAAAAAAATGACCCATTTCGTCTGTAAATTATTAGTGTACTATAAGTAAATGTTTTCTAACGCCCACACTTATAAGGCTTCCACCTTTAATAGGGGCGGAAATCGTAGCTCTTTTATTATTTGGCACCCATTTTAGTAATGGGTGAGTCAACATTACTAATTGATTCTACATTGGGAGGCCTAAATGTTTTCTAACTCAAGTGTTTTTAGATTAGGGATCTTCAACGAGTATCTGATAGTGTACAGACTCCGAACCAATGGCTTAACGTCCTCTCCGAAGGACGACGAGCTCATTTATTCACTTCCCAAATGAAAAAATCAGGGACCAGAGTGGGTATTGAACCCTGAATCTAACTGTTCAGAGGTGAGCATGTTGCCACTGTGCTAACCTTGCCTCCTAAACACAGTAAATATAGAAGTCAAGAAAAACAACAAAATTGCAAAATTCTCAATAACTTCAAGCCATGGTTTAGGTAGCATTGTCTGACGGATCATAAATAATGTCGAATACAAACAGCCCTAGGTTAGAAAAAAGTACAATATTTCTTAGGACACAGTACTATAATCACCCTCAATAAAAATAGGTCAGAAAAATGGGGGTATAGGTTAGCTCAGTGGTTAACACATTCGGCTCTGGATTGGTAGGTCAGGGGTTCAATACTCACCTGGCCCTCGATTTATTCACGTTGGAGGTGAAAATTTGAACACTTTGTCCCTCGAAGGGGACATTAAGCCATCGGTCCGGAGCCTGTACGATGTCAGGTAGTCGTTAAAAATCCCTACTTTAAATACACTTCAGTTAGACAAAAATTTAGTACTTCTAATGTAGAATCAATGGGAAATGCAAATTCTCTGGAGGAATCAACATCAAAAGGCTGACTTTGACAGTCACTCAGCCCTCTGAAAAAAAAATATAAAGTTAGAGTATGATTGATCTGTATTGTTTTTGGGCAGCATAAAAACATGGATTAGTAAATAACAGCAGGTCAAATGTTATTTTCCATTTATCAAAAAACAATATAAAGTACTAATACCTTCTTTTATATCCTTACAATAATATTGAGGTTTAATTAGAAGATTGTGAACATACAACTTTGGGATCGACTCAACTTTACTGCAAGTAAGGGTACTAAGGTGCTGCATCCAATTTGTAAATAAATTAAATTGAAATACAGTGGACACTGCTTAATGTAATCATTAAGCACCAAAAGATAGCAACAACCGACTGATAACATTAAGCGAAGAAATGGAAATACCGTGAGGTTAGCAAAAAAAAATATCAAATAAATGAAATATGTAATAAACAGTAAAACTAATAAGTTATAGTTCTACTATAAGCAATACACTAAGTTGTTTATTTAGGAAATCGTTTAACTTTGTTTCACGTCTTCCCACAGTAAATCATTAATAAAGGACTCGTCTGATAATGAAGCTGAAATTCAGATGATTATTTTACTGTAACACGCTAAGAGCTACCACATTTCCTTATTGTCACTTGGTAAACACTCCTACCCACGATTTTATTTAAATAGGAGTACAGAAAAAAGATAATAAAATACCCAGAAGGCTACAAAAAGTTATCAGTAATGCAAACTGAGTTTTTGAGGATTTGGTCCAAAGATTTAACTTATAAAGGTTATAAACCGACGTTTCACCAAAAACTGTGTGGCATTTTCAAGGCTAAAAACTATTTATTGAAAACATAAGTACTGAAAAAAAAAACATCCATAGAATACCAACCAACCGAAAAAACCCAATTAAGCAACGAACAACAAATAAAGTGAAAGATAATAAATAGAGAGTCTTATCGTTTTTTTAATAGAAGAAATGTGTTGCTTAAACATAATTACATTTTGTTAATTATTAAGGCCAAAATATATTTGAACAGATAAGTAATACTTACTTTCTTTATCTGTTCAAATATTCTTTTTAGCCTTAATAATTAATAAAAGTAATTGTGTTTAAAACAACGCATTTGTTCTACTAAATGAAAAAAACACTGCCTATTTTTTGGTTTTCTTTCACTTTATTTGTTGTTTGTGTTTTTTTCTGTTGGGTAATATTCTGTGGATGTATTTTTTTCAGTACTTATGTTTTTAATAAATTGTTCTTAGCTTTGAAAATGCCAAACAATTTTTGGCAAAAAGTCGGCTTATAATCTTTATAAGTTAATTCTTTGAACCAAATCCTCAAAAACCTAGTTTGAATTACTGATAACATTTTGTAGCCTTAGTGTTTGAATCTTTTTCCTTTAGCTATGGTATAAGTAGTTATAATAATTAGCAAATTATAATATATTGTAGTAATTATTAAAAATTAAGTTAGAAAGTAATTCCAACTTCGTATTACAGATAATGAAGACAAAGTGAAGAGTCTGAAGAAGCAAATCTCAGACTTCATTCCAAGAGTTTAAACAATTCCATATTGTGGTTTAATCATTGATTATATATATATATATATACCATGATAAACGAAAAACGGTCCGGCAGGACAAATAACAATTAAAATAAGCAGTGACACATAAACAGAAACACAACAAAGAAATATTGAAAAGTGAGTCTTTGTTGTGTTTCTGTGTCACTGCTTATTTTAATTGTTATATATATATATATATATATATATATATACATAAACTTTAAATCACAAAGCACGTTACAGAAAAAAGAATAAAAAAAAACTTACAGAATTCAATATTTCGAACTGTTTTTCGTCATCAGGAGTAGACTAGAAGAGAGGACGAAGTGAGAGAGATCTCCCCACGTCGAAGGACGGAGCGCGAATATATATATATATATATATACAATATTTCTCAAAATAAAATTGATATAATAGAGTAGAATTATTAGAATAAATCAAATAATTGAATTGGTTATCTGTGAGTTTGATAATACGTTTGCTTATAATAAATGGAAATGTAGAAAAATCTAGATTTTTTTTAAAAATTTAATCTGATTGAAAATGTAAACGTAGGTCCGTTTGTTGAAATGTTTTTTTTCTATATATTTATTAGTTTTTATTTAGTTAAACATACTTAAAACCATTTTAAGATTAGTACCATACATTACACTTTAACTTTTAGTCTTGCAATTGTTCATATGAATTTCTGAAAGCGTCATTTAGTGTTAAATAAAAGATATGGCTTTATAACTAAACACTTTGTTTTAGATATAGAGGTTTGATCTGGAACTGACAGTCTTGTTGAGGTAGGTCATGCCTTCTGATGACTGACAAGAATGAGCGCCATTCAGTACTTGGACTAAGTGAACTGGTTGTCTCAAATTAATTTACTAAGGTCAACTTGGTTTTTTGAGCAGGTTCTTTGAGAAAAATGGTGGTATTTGTAACTGTAAGAGGAATAGGAGGATTCGAGAAAAGGTTTGCAATGTTTACAACGCGTTCGTGCAATCCTCAATGCGATCACTAGTGACGGGAAAGCAGCAAATCTTTAATCTGGTTTTACCGTTAACAGAGGTGGTTAATTTTAGTTACCTCTTCCATTTCTTGGGTTTCCTATAATTATAATTTTATGATAACTAATGATATACCTTTGGAGAAATCAAAGGAAAAAAGTGAATAAAATTTTTATGAGATTATTATCATGTCTTGAAATATTTCATGAAAAGAGTAAACGTATTTTTACATCTTATGCCGGAATAGTTTTATCTGAGTTCGAAAAAAAAGTAAAGGAAAACAAAGAACAAAAAAAATTAAATTTAATGTGTTTTAATAATTAAAAGTTTCTTTTGGACATCACAGTATATCGAAATTATTATGAATTCAGTAATTCATTAATTGTTCGTTATTAATGTATCAAATTGAAATTGAAAAATATTTAGTATTGACTGAATTCAGTATCAGCTTTAGTTATTTTACGAAAGGAATACTCTTTGGGTTGAAATTAGGAATTTCCTTGGTTTGGTTTTGGATTATGACCTGGGAGTTAAAGAAACGTCATTGATCAATATCCCAGCGCTATTGTGTTAGTGTTTCATGTCAAGTTTTATTGCATATCATATTCAGAATCTTTTTAGAATATTTTTTAAAATGAAATAAGTTATTTTATTATTTCAGTACGTAATAAAAAAACATATGTTTTCAGTATGTTTAGTAAAATAAAAAAATCATATTATTTTTCATACCAGATATTCTACAATATAGAAACGAAAAATAGATCATCAATATTTTAAATAAAAAAAACTATAAAACATAATATTTTTTCTTATTCACGTATGCGAAGATTGTAAATATACAGGAGTTTATACAAGAGGAAATGAATATTGCTGCATCTCAAACAAGATTTTTTCACTAAACCTTTTTATGGCCTCCTCCGTCCACTTTCAGGAATGAATATATATTAAATCATCTCGTGAAAATTTCCCATAAAAAGCTAATATCCCACATACCTTATCACGAAAGAACAATACATGGTTCATATGCAAGTATTTGTATAGACAATATTAAAATATTTTAGTGAAAAATTTATTTAACAAAGCTATTACAAGTGAAATAAATTAGACTTCACAATAACAGAACATAACAGAACAGAACAAATCAAGTAATCAAATGTTTATTGAATGAACTTAACCAAATATACAACGAAAAAAAAAAACAATTGTAAAGTAACAAGATCGTTTCGAAGTCTTTTAGCGACGGAACAATACATTCATTATAATTCATGTCTTAAACGAACTCTTGTAAAAAAATCAGATACCTTGTTTATAGTTTATTCAATTGGCACATAATATAAACGCTTAGACAAAATATACATTAAAACGTAGACCTAAAAGACATTTTAATAATCGTAAAGTACACTTGAAAAAGAGTGAAGTACATATGTTATTAGATATCAAAATAAAAAAATCTACATTCTTCTTTGGTAACTGAAAATACAAAATTAACCAAATAAAATATAAATAATTGTTCAAAAAATTACCAACTAATATAACAAGGAAACGAATAATGTACTCCTCTAATTAGGACAATTTAATTTTCCTTCAATAGTTAAATTAAAAACAAAAAAGTAAAATCAATCATTCATAAATTTAAAAAAAAAAATTAAGGCATGGTGCATCAAAAATGAGAACTCTTCAATCACTGAACAAACCTTCTCAAGTACGCATGTAACTCCTTTTGCTTTATTTTAGGTAAAAATTTTGATTACTATACATACCTTCAGAAAATGTTTGTACATTTTGCCTTTATATTGTAGATGTGCCTGATGATGAACGCTAAGTGTCTGAAATGCGTCGTAAAATAAATTCTTTGTGGTGAAGACGTAATGTATTTTCCTCACTATCGTTTCTATAAACGTTATTAACAACTTTTCTTAGAGTAAAACATTTTTTAAACTCCATTAGAGCTATATATTAACTAATTTTTAAATAATTCACTTCACTTCATTATAAAAGGGCTAAAATTTTATACTTTTTTTATAAATTTTTTATAAAAAGTATAAATTTTTATACTTTTTTAAATTCAAAAATTTATAAATTATCTCATTTTTTTTAAAGGTTAATAATATGGCCAAACATTTCTGAAAACAATGAGAACCTTAATTATGAATTTACCCTCCCTTTAATAGTTCAAACAAACGACACATATATATGTTCCAATAGACACAAGAAAATATCATAATGAAAAAATAAGTTGAAATAAAAAATGACAGTTTATACTTTCTTCATTTCAAAAATATTTATAATATTACACAAGAAAATAAACATTTCATTTTGTAATAAAGAAGTAGTAATAACAATACATACCTAACGATGTTTTGACTTAATATAGGACCTATTAATTAACCAAATCAAATTTAAGTAAAAATAAGGAACTATTAAATGTTCATTATGGCTCAACCCCAGTCATTAATAAATGGTTTCTCAATATTTTCCCCACCAATTGTAGCGAGATTCAATAGTAAAGAGAAAAATTAATAAAAAAAATTGTATATATCTTGGTTTCTATGACCTACAAGTCATGAATTTACATTGCCATAAGATGACACTCTGTACTCCAATATACGACTTCTACATACCATGTAATCTGGAGCAATACCACACCACAAGGTTTTTATAGTTGATTCTGTTTTAGTTATAGCCCTGGACGACAACTTGTTTGCTTTTCATGGATAGGCTTTCTCCTTTCGATATATTTATACACAGCGCCAATCAGATCATTCAACTATAGAATTGTTTCGAGAAAGGTTTTGATTTTAAAGAGATAGTGTCATTGCTTGTGTTCAGAAATTAAATGGCCTTCTACAAGTAAATGTGATTCAAGTTATAAAAACATAATAAACACTGCCGATACCCAGTGCCAATGTAATGATCACAACACACGACTGGAACTCCAATAAAGGCTCTTTCAGTCGCCAATGCTGAACACTTCAAGAAAAACTAAAAAGCAAAACAAAAACAATAACCCACATTAATGGGGTTTTAATTATATTACCTCCAACTCCTGGGTACTTTCTGAAAAAAAAAACCTGTGAAAGAAGGCGCTTTATGGTATTGTATACACATTTTTTTTTTATTTGTCCATGTAAGTAATTATTATTTTCTTACATTTACTGGTAACTTAAGTACAAAATTATATTAAAAAATCAATTGATTTCTGAATTCCATTACAACTGTAGCCGGAATTGAATACTGCTCGCGCCTGACTAAGCTAACAAGTATCGGTGACAGTACCTGATCAGTTCATTTCAACTGATTTAAATATGAAGTCTATCCTTTATTACTGAATTATTGAAGTGATTGAATATGAATAGCTCAACTAAATAATTAACACTAATTAACGATAAGATAGTAAATAAATACACTTTAGTTTACTACATTCGTACTTCACTCTTTAGTATAATTAAAAACAAGCTAAATATTTTAAATTAAGATATCACATGTTTGGGACCTGCATTGATTATGAAGAATCAACATGATTCCATTTCCTTGTAAGTTAGAAGTTTTATACAAAAATACTATAATACACTTGTTCCATTGAATACGATTTTGCATAGACAAAAAGAAAAACTTATAACTAGGGAATGAACTCTGCTTTTTCAGGGTAACTTTCAACTTAAACATAATGTAATTCGAAGATTATACAGAAAACAATTTAAGTTCAGTCTCCGATCTAAGTACCATTAACAACTAAGTAGAGATGGATTTATAAAAAAATGTAGATACGCATTGAAATTAATACTGAAGTTAGATTGAGGTTAAGAAAAGTAGAATAGGCAGTGAAGGTTAAGGAGAGACAGTGTGTTCTGGCCTCAGAACATGCCATCGTGGATACCTATGGGCACCAGCACTATGATGAAAATGAAGGCGTTGCGAACCGCCAGCCTCCAGTCCTTTGGGACTGCGTACGGCGCTAGAATCACAGTCAGCTTATGGACCTGCAACGTAAACAGACATTCTAAGCACTTATTCGCATATGCAAGCAGAGCACTCTTGTGTAAATCTTAATAATGAATATTTACATCATTCATTTTACCGATTATATGGTCAACTTAAGGACGAATTGATCAATTGTTCATATTATTCATATCTTTTACAAATAAACAATCTCATTCACCTCCCGGCTATGTTGGAAAATGGCAATGTTTCTACGATGAAGGGTTTCAGTGTTGTTTCGCTCCTCAATCAGATTACATCTCCTCCTCTCGAATTGTTGAGGTGAATTATTGTTAGTTCTTAATGCCTTTTTTTTTTTGTTATTTAAAGAGCATACATATACATTAATAGCCTCTGTAACAGAGAGCTTGGTTTCCCTTTTTTATTCTCCCCATGACTTTTCAAACCGAAAATTGGAGACTGTAAGCGTCTGCTTTAATTTACCTATGTGTTTCAGTTTATATTAAACTTTATATATGTATATATATATATATATATATATATATATATATATATATATATATATGTAAATTAGAATTTATGTTTTTTTATTTAGTTTATTTAGTGTTGTTTATTTTTATTGATTTTGTACTGGTGGCTAAACTGTGACGGAAGGTTTCATTATGTCTGAAGTTATGAATTATGATTCTTTCCAAGAGTAAATAAGGGACTTTTATTCAATTTGTAATTCTATAATTTGTTATTCTTCAATAAACTGGACATTTATTCGATTGCTAAAATAATAGTTTTTATTAGATCCTTACAAGTATAAATAATCACAATAAACAATGTATTACAATGAAAACTTAAGAAATAATGCGGTCTCTAAACTTACCTAAAATAATAGAATTGAATAAAAGTCCCTTATTTACTCTTGGAAAGAATCATAAATCATAACTTCAGACATAATGAAACCTTCCGTCACAGTTTAGCCACCAGTACAAAATCAATAAAAATAAACAACACTAAATAAACTAAATAAACAAAACATAAATTCTAATTTACATATATATATATTGTATAATTAGGGAGCAGGTTTTCTTTCATACAAATTTCGTTTTAAACACTTTTTGCACCATTGTTTTAGTCTCTTTTCTTGTTAACTTTTCTAATTTTCTAATTAGTGTTTTGATGTTTCCTGGGATATGAAATATTAACTGTCCAAAAGTTTTATCTTTAAAACTCATTGTTCACAATATACACTTATTAACAATTAACCGACATTTCAGTCTCCATGGACCATCTTCAGAATTTTTTTTTTAAAAATTTAACAGACTAAGGCTAAAAATTTATATAAACTAAGATTAAAAAACTATACAAAAAAGAATAACACAGTCGACATGCATAATGGTTACATAAATAAGAGAGGTTACGATAACGCTATGCTCACCCTAAAGAACACACAAAAAATCTGGAGTGGCCTACACTCTACTTTACTATAAGTAACTTAATGTCAAATTTCTTGAGTATATAAAACATAACGTCTCATTTAAGCATAACGTAAACATCTAAATGGGATATAGTTATTAGCCTGTCATTCCTGAGGTAGTACAGATAGTGATTGAAGGGCATATCAATTTATAAGCTTATTTTTGTACATCACAAATAATTTATTATTTGCAAATAATTTCATTAATATAACTACAGCAGTAATAACATTTTTGAAAAACCAAAGTGAACATTTCTTGAAACGAAATAGTATCCTACAAGAGAACATGGCTATCTTTCAAATAGCCAGTAGATTTCTTACATCGTTTACTTGACATCCTTCTACATTGAATATTAATATAAAATTTTCAAATTTGAAACAGTAAAATATTCATTTTTTCTCTGAAAAACTTCTTAAACAGCGAAGAAAATGTTGTTTTAAGGTGATTTGTTAATAAAGATGTACGATATTTACAGTTATTAATCTCTAAACGAAAGATTTATATTTTGAATTATCTTTTACATTTTTGGTTTTTAACAGAATATTATACTGGGAATTTTATGGCTTCTTAGTATTTAATAAGATCATTTTCCTTCCCCTTTGTCAAATAACATATATACGAATTTTTTTTTAATGAGTGTTATCATTTACCTGCACAATATTATTCCTCTTACATCTCTTATAAGTCAATAATATATTTTCATTTCCATTAGAAACATCAATTTTATCTCAGTGGATTCGCTCAAAAAATTTCTAAGTCAATGTAAACAATGTAAAAAAATACAAAAAATTCGACAAGTATAGCAGGTGATCTCTTAGTCTAGGATAAACAAACAGTTTTTATATCGTTATTGCTCTTTCCCGTAATTGAAACTTCATGAATTTTTTTTTATGAATTGCTAATTTTTTGTTCCATTTTTGGTCAAATTTTGATTATTTTTTAACGAGCCGTTTAGCGTCAAAAAATCATTTTCTGAAAACACAAATCGTACTGTAACGCCCCTTTAGCGAAAGTAATTTCAAAAAAAAATATCTCAACTCATTCTCCTCATAATGTTCTATTCGTAGGCATAGTTTCATTCTTGTCCGTCAAACAGTATGGCTTGTATCGCTCTCACAAGGTTTGAGATTGAATTATAAGTCAAAATTTTTACATTTTATGGAAAAAAAAATATTTCCTGTTGTTTTAAAATTCTAAATATATTTTTCGTTTGTTGCATTTGCAACTTCAAAGATAATGTCAAAATTTCAAAACTCTAGGGTTATCAGTTTAGGAGAAATAAATGTTTTAAAAAAAACGGTTTTTGGCAAAAAAAGTAACTTTCCCATCATGCATAATTCTTCCCAAACAATAGGGATCTTCGTCTAAATGGGGCCCATTTTTGTGTAAAATATCAACTTGATCCATCAAAGATTCTGGACCGTAGCGTGGTAACAAGCAATGCTAACACACGCACCCACCCACGCACCCACCCACCCACACACACACAGACATCATCGTAAAAACGTCATAAAACGACTTCTGGTACCTCAAAACATGTAATTCCGTCAAAATCTCGAGATCGAAATTTTTCACGATCACTATACTTTACTTATAGTAAAGTAAAAAGGTGCATGACTTGGAATTAAGCCGAGAAATGTTAACCAACAATAGCGAAATTATCAACAGAGAAAATGATATAGTTAATGGGTTAGTTCCACTGAGGTTAGTAATATTAGAATTAGTAATAATACATTCCGTCATACCTCGTAAAGTCTCTAAAAGCTCTTTTCAGAGCGGACCGGTTTCGGGTCCGCCTGGATCCCATCTTCAAGAGCACCTAACTGACTGTGAATGTTGTTTTCCTATAACCTACCTATATATAGCATCTACATTGTGTAATCAGTGTTGTGTGTGTAGTTAATTTCTTTTTTCCTATTTCTTTAATTGCTATGTTTTTTACTTTACTATAAGTAAAGTATAGTGATCGTGAAAAAATTCGATCTCGAGATTTTGACGGAATTACATGTTTTGAGGTCCCAGAAGTCGTTTTATGACGTTTTTACGATGATGTCTGTGTGTGTGTGTGGGTGGGTGGGTGGGTGGGTGGGTGAGTGTGTTAGCATTGCTTGTTACCACGCTACGGTCCAGAATCTTTGATGGATCAAGTTGATATTTTACACAAAATGGGCCTCATAAAGACGAAGATCCCTATTGTTTGGGAAGAATTATGCATGACGGGAAAGTAACTTTTTTTGCCAAAAACCGTTTTTTTTAAAACATTTATTTCTCCTAAACTGATAACCCTAGAGTTTTGAAATTTTGACATTATCTTTGAGGTTACAAATGGAACAAACGAAAAATATATTCAGAATTTTATAACAACAGGAAATATTTTTTTTCAATAAAATGTAAAAATTTTGACTTATAATTCAATCTCAAACCTTGTGAGAGTGATACAAGCCATACTGTTTGACGGACAATAATGAAACTATGCCTATAAATAGAACATTATGTGTAGAATGAGTTGAGATATTTTTTTTCAAAATTACATTCACTAATGGGGCGTTACAGTACGATAACTGTTTTCAGAAAATGTTTTTTTGACGCTAAACGGCTCGTTAAAAAATAATGAAAATTTGACCAAAAATGGAACAAAAAAAAAAGCAATTTATAAAAAAAAATCATGAAGTTTCAATTACGGGAAAGAGCAATAACGATATAAAAACTCTTTGTTTACCCTAGACTAAGAGATCACCTGCTATACTTGTCGAATTTTTTGTATTTTTTTACATTGTTTACATTGACTTAGAAATTTTTTGAGCGAATCCACTGAGATAAAATTGATTTTATAAAGGAACAGTTTAAATTGTTTATTGAATTATATGAGATGTAAGGGAATATTATTGTGCAGGAAAATGATAACACTCACTCAGAAAAAATTCGTATATATGTTATTTGACAAAGGGGAAGGAAAATGATCTTATTAAATACTAAGAAGCTTATTATTATTATTATTTTAAAGATTAAAATTCCCAGTATGATAATTCTATAAAAGACCAAAAATGTAAATGATAATTCATAATCTGAATCTTTCGTTTAGAGATAAATAAAGGTAATTATCGTACATCTTTAATTAACAAATCACCTTAAAACAACATTTTCTTCGCAGTTAAAGATGTTTATCTGAGAAAAAAAGGGTATTTCCTGTTTTAAATTTAAAAATTTTACTTTAATATTCAATGTAGAAGGATGTCAAGTAAACGATGTAAGAAATCTACTGGCTGTTTGAACGAAAGCCATTCTCTTGTAGGAGAATAAATCGTTTCAAGAAATGTTCACTTTGGTTTTTCAAAAATGTTATTACTGCTGTAGTTATACTAATGTAATTATTTGCAAATAATAAATTATTTGTGATGTACAAAAATAAGCTTATAAAATGATATGTCCTTCAATCACTATCTGTACTACCTCAGGAATGATAGGCTAATAATTATATCCCATTTAGATGTTTACGTTATGCTTAAATGAGACGTTATGTTTTATATACTCAAGAAATTTGACATTAAGTTACTTATAGTAAAGTAGAGTGTAGGCCACTCCAGATTTTATTTTGAATTATCTTTTACATTTTTGGTTTTTAACAGAATTATTATACTGGGAATTTTATGGCTTCTTAGTATTTAATAAGATCATTTTCCATCCCCTTTGTCAAATAACATATATACGAATTTTTTTTTAATGAGTGTTATCATTTACCTGCACAATATTATTCCTCTTACATCTCTTATAAGTCAATAATATATTTTCATTTTTCCATTAGAAACATCAATTTTATCTCAGTGGATTCGCTCAAAAAATTTCTAAGTCAATGTAAACAATGTAAAAAAAATACAAAAAATTCGACAAGTATAGCAGGTGATCTCTTAGTCTAGGGTAAACAAAGAGTTTTTATATCGTTATTGCTCTTTCCCGTAATTGAAACTTCATGATTTTTTTTTTATGAATTGCTAATTTTTTGCTCCATTTTTGGTGCACTGAGAATCCACTGAGATAAAATTGATGTTTCTAATGGAAAAATGAAAATATATTATTGACTTATAAGAGATGTAAGAGGAATAATATTGTGGAGGTGTATGATAACACTCATTAAAAAAAAATTCGTATATATGTTATTTGACAAAGGGGAAGGAAAATGATCTTATTAAATACTAAGAAGCCATAAAATTCCCAGTATAATAATTCTGTTAAAAACCAAAAATGTAAAAGTTAATTCAAAATATAAATCTTTCGTTTAGAGATTAATAACTGTAATTATCGTACATCTTTAATTAACAAATCACCTTAAAACAACATTTTCTTCGCTGTTTAAGATGTTTTTCAGAGAAAAAAAGGGTATTTTACTGTTTCAAATTTGAAAATTTTACATTAATATTCAATGTAGAAGGATGTCAAGTAAACGATGTAAGAAATCTACTGGCTATTTGAACAATAGCCATGTCCTCTTGTAGGATAATATTTCGTTTTTAAAGAAATGTTCAAATTGGTTTTTCAAAAATGTTATTACTGCTGTAGTTATACTAATGAAATTATTTGTGATGTACAAAAATAAGCTTATAAATTGATATGTCCTTCAATCACTATCTGTACTAACTCACGAATGCAATGCTAATAATTATATCCCATTTAGATATTTATGTTATGCTTAAATGATACGTTATGTTTTATATACTCAAGAAATTTGACATTGAGTTACTTATAGTAAAGTAGAGTGTAGGCCACTCCAGATTTTTTCTTTTATTACTTATTTCATTATCTATTTCCAGTTCCTTGTGTCGTCTTTTAAATTTTATTAGTGGTTTTGTTAAAATGTCGGTTTGGTGGTTTGTTTGTTCATTGATTATATGGTCTGTCATTTTATGTTTATATATTTCTATATATTTCCCGTCACAGAAACACTTAACATCATACGGGAATTAACTAATGTACAAGAACATGACAATAGTACAGAAGAACTAATAAAACTGACTAAAAGAACTCTCAAACAGAACTACTTCAGATTTAACAATGATTTCTACAAAGCAAATGATGGATTGGGCATGGGACATCCAACATCTGCGATACTTTCAGAAATTTTTCTGCAAGAACTCGAAAAGGTCTATGTAAATGTTCTAAAGTCAAAATTTAACGTTGTTTACTATTGCAGATATGTTGATGACTCCTTCCTAATAGTCAATAACCCTAGTAACCAACATATAATAGACATAAAAAATTATCTCAACTCACTAAACAACAAAATCAAGTTCACTCACGAAATAGAAACAAATGGCAAATTAAACTTCATAGACTTAACAATAGGAAAAACTAAAGAGAAACTCAGCTTTCAAATATACCGCAAACCAACTACCACCGACACAACTATACATAAATCATCACTCCACCCACCACAACAAAAAACATCTGCGTATAGATATATGATTGATAGATTACTAAACATACCCATGAATGCAATTAGCTATAATAAGGAATTAAATACCATAAAAACAATAGCAAAAAATAACGGGTATAAGGAAAAAATTATACAAAGAATAATAAACGAAAGAAGAAATAAACACAATACTAACAGTACAACACCGGGAGTAACGAACAGATACGCATCTTTAACTTACATAGGTAAACCTAGCGAAAAAATTGCGACTCTTCATTAAAAATTGGATATACAACGAATAACACTATAAACCAAATCACAAACAACACAACAGAAAACAAAGATAACAAATTCGAAAAAAGCGGAATATACAGGATTAAATGCAAAGATTGCGGTAAAAACTACATCGGGGAAACGGGAAGGGCACTAAAAGACAGATTCAAAGAACACATTAAAGACTACACCAACAACACAAACAGATCAAACTATGCACACCACTTAAACAAATTTGGACATAACCCAGACAGTATGGAAAACACAATGGACTTACTACAGACGGGACAAAAAGGACAACGAATGAACATACAGGAACAAATAGAAATATATAAACATAAAATGACAGACCATATAATCAATGAACAAACAAACCACCAAACCGACATTTTAACAAAACCACTAATAAAATTTAAAAGACGACACAAGGAACTGGAAATAGATAATGAAATAAGTAATAAAAGAAAAAAACATAGCAATTAAAGAAATAGGAAAAAAGAAATTAACTACACACACAACACTGATTACACAATGTAGATGCTATATATAGGTTGGTTATAGGAAAACAACATTCACAGTCAGTTAGGTGCTCTTGAAGATGGGATCCAGGCGGACCCGAAACCGGTCGAGCTTTTCAGAGACTTTACGAGGTATGACGGAATGTATTATTACTAATTCTAATAAGAGAAAATGATGTTGGTCGGCTACAAATAATAGACACTCCAGATATTAGAAAAGAAACCTAAAAAATGGCCAACTTACAAGTTTTACAAGAATTTTGAAGCTACATGTAGAGGAGTCAGCGAGCAGGAATGCAGAAGATAACTGAAATTAGGTTTAGCCTTAGGGACAAATATCTAGTTTAAATTGTTTCAATTGAGTGAGCATACCCTTATCGTAACCTCCCTTATTTATGTAACCATTATGCATGTCGACTGTGTTATTCTTTTTTGTATAGTTTTTTTAATCTTAGTTTATATAAATTTCTAGCCTTAGTCTGTTAAATTTTTTAAAAAAATTCCCTGAAGATGGTCCATGGAGACTGAAACGTCGGTTAATTGTTAATAAGTGTATATTGTGAACAATGAGTTTTAAAGATAAAACTTTTGGACAGTTAATATTTCATATCCCAGGAAACATCAAAACACTAATTAGAAAAGTTTACAAGAAAAGAAACTAAAACAAAGGTGCAAAAAGTGTTTAACGAAATATATATATATATATCAATGTTTAAACCACAATAAGAAATGAGAAAAAAATCTCAACTAAAAACCGCTTGTGACGGTTGAAAGATCTTAGTCTTTTGTCTCATTTCTTATTTTGTTTTTAAGATTGATTGACCACAATTACTAATACATACTTTTTTTCTTCTCGAAATTTTGGTCAGGGTTAATTATTTTTAAATCACCTCTTTGCCAATATTTCGTCTTTATTTATGACATCCTCAGTGCTAGAACCCGAGGATGACTTAAATGTAGACGTGTGGGTTCTAGTACTGAGGATGTCTTAAAATAAAGACGAAATATTGGCAAAGAGGTGATTTCAAATAATTAACCCTGACCAAATTCCGAGAAGAAGAAAAGTATATATATACGCAATTAAATAAAATATAACATGAACTAGACAAACTAAAATTACTGAAAGAACACACACAAAAGAGATCACAAAAACTCACTACTATATTTCGACTGCTCGTTATCAGGTAGAGAGATGAGAAACGCTCCGAAGAAAAGAAGAAAACAATTAAAAGTCGTCTGTTGATTTTGGAGCGAGTAATATCTCAACATCTGGTGACGAAGCAGTCAAAATGTAGTTGAGAGTTTTAATGTAAGTTCTTTCTGTGAATTTAGTTTATACATAATACCTATTCATCATCAACAATAATATAATAAACGATCACAGCACTTACAATAAGATCACATAAAGTAAAATACGAAATGTAGCAATACAACAAATATTAAAAAACAAATTGTAATACCTCATGAGCAGCACAAACGAAAATGAAGGATGTTATAAGAGCATTGAGGACAGGATATCCTGGAACAAAAACTAGGACACCATTGGAGTCGGCAGCAAGCCAGATGTGAAACTGACCATAACACAATTCAAGGGAAATCCTGCCGAACCAGGCGAACAGAGAGGAGTGGCGAGTCCGCAGGACACCCGATACGTTCCGCAGCACTATGTAGCAGACAATCTGTAGAGAGAATAAAACTTGGATCACATAAATGGTTTAACAATTAGTCAATCTTATCAAGTGAACAGAGCGAACTACAAGAACTTTTAGACCGTCAAATCTAATGCAATAACACTAAGTTAACAAGTTTCAACTAAAGTGAGTTCTGTTTAAAACCAGGTTACATTCTTGAATTTCGAGTTACTAATTAACTCTACTAATTTGTACCGAACCGAACACAAGAATTAGATAGATTATCAATCTATCTATAGAACAAGATAGATAGATACACAAGATTATCAAATTAGATATATTACACAAGAATATATCTAATTTGTAATATAAATAAAACAAAAAAGTAATATAGAGGGTTTGATGTAGGTAGTGCAGACTGTTATTCCAAAGACAAAAAAAAAATAAGGGGAATATGATTTGTCTGTTTTTTTCTTTTTTCGGAATTTTATCGATTAATGATAATTATACTGAATTACAGAATGCGCTGCACCACAGCGGTCCCAGTCAATATCGATCTTACATAACTACTTTTGAAATAAACAGTTTATTGTATACATAACATAAACATCTTAAGTTATTATTTCTCCATCATTCTAAGTGTTCCTACTCTTCAACTTCTATCTGCGATTCAATCATAGAAAATAAAATATATCCTACACGATCATTCTGCAAACTACCTAACTATATCTATATTTTTATTAATGTAAGGTTTATATCACGACAATTTAATAATCATTTTCAATTGGAAAAAAACATTTATACATGCTACATTTACATCTTCCTGTAGAATTTTTATTTTACCTACAAATACGAGATCTCTTTGTAGAATATAACAGGAATAACATTCGTCCGTAGTTTGCATGAAAAACTATGGTTTTCTAGTTTGAAAAACTCTCTCAATACAAACTATAGTTCAAATCCCTCCAAGTGGAGAGGTTGATCTGTAAAGTTGTTGTTTTTATAGAAGTGCTTATCGAGAAAAATTAAATGCAAAAACTTAATATTGTAACACAGTAACTAGCAGTGTGTCAAGATGCTTTTAAATATAATGCTAAATTAATACCATACTTTACTTATAGTACAGTCAAAACTGCAGTTTGACTCAAGTCTACCTTAAAAAGTCAAAATAGTAGGTAAGCAACAAAAATGGTCAATATCTTTCATGAATATGGACTTTGAAAGTAATAAACCAATAGCGCCTTCACTATTAGTGTGATGATAAATTCCCTGCAAGAAGCAGAAGAGTTAAAGTCTTATATGGATTCAAGCTAGGAGTCAGCTTCTCTTTTCTTGTGGTATTAGTCCTGTACTAACTTATCCCTATATACTAGATCTCCTCTAAGTAGATATCGTGATATCTTTTGTTTAAGAATTGATCTGAATTCCGTGTTAAAGACATGAGCTGTTCAATGATAACGCTTCAAGTACTTTGAATATCGCAAACCATCATTCTTTCATAACTGTGAAAAATTTGTCCTACCTTATTTCTGTTGTATTTCAATAAAACTAAGTCTACTCTCTTCAATAATGAAAAATGTGGGAAAACATTCGCGAAAAGAAGGTAAAATGAGAAATGGACATTATGTAATAGTTAGTGTCAAATACTAACAACACCGAGTAGTAACCATTTCCTAAGACGAATCAGGAGTGCTGGAACCACATTCGGCAAAGATTTCAAATGTATAAATTAGAGGAATTTAGGAGTGTATCAAACAACTCATCAAGGTTGTAAAGGATGTACAAGATTTAAAGTATATGCTCTACCAATCGTCACAAAACGACCGGTTGTAAATCAAAACGCAACTATAACTGTAAAACATCATTGTATGTCTAAGAATTTGTATATTAAAGCAGTCATTTTAATGAAACCATGAGTGTTGGTTTGAGCAGCATTAGGAAGGTTACTTCGCTGTTCGAAGGCAGTCCGATGTGAGGAAATTCATATAAAGGGTGGTATGTAGGAGTAGAAACCTAGAGTAAAAGACACCACATTGACTACATTCCAGTTGGTGAAAGCAATTGCTGGAAGTGCAAAAACTATTAAGAGGGACAGAAAAGGTAAAAACAGAAAATGAACTACAGGATTAATTAGACTCATACATATTCACATTGAGTCATATTGCATCATACTTCCACTCCTGGCCCCGTGTGTGGGAATTTCAATACTTATATGATAAAACCAATTTCTAAAGTTGAGAAATCTTCTGAAGGAGATTTGATTGGCAATAATGAAAAAAAAAAGGTAAAAGGAGAAGAGAGGCAAAGTGTCCTCGATGATAGTCTTGAACATATGAACTCCAGGTAAGAATGTGATAACAAAGACAGGAGGACAACTGGGTTCTAACAAACGTGACTATTTGGAACAGAGTTACTGGATTCTCGTTTTTCGTCTTGACTCATGAGGTCCGTTCTTCTCATAATGACTACGAGCTTCATAGCATAGAAATGAATTTTATGAGCGTTTTCTCTGTATTTGATATGCTGCAGTCATGCACCAGTTTATTTTCTGACATATACTTTACCCAATATATTTATATTATGAAATAAAAATAAGCCTTCAAACTTCTACATACCTTCCAAAATGAACCAGAAGTTAATGTAATAATGACTATATGAAACAATAGTTTATTTTTACCATTTATCCATTTCTGCATAGTCAAACAGGCAATTAAGTCAAACGATTAAAGGCATTTCTATGATAATTACTGATTGGCCATGACCTAAGATTGGGCATAAAGTAAGCTGTCAACAAGAATGTAACGCTGCCGATGCCGGGCTCTACGATGTCCTGTTATCCTAAAAAATCACTATTCAAAGAAACTCCTCATGTTTTATCGCAACAGTGCTTACCCATAACTAAGATACACCCAATAACCACACTGTCCACCCATGAAACAGCACTAAAGGCGAATAACCTTTAGGCGAAAGCCTATAACTGTGACGTTGAAAACAAACAAACAAGTAAGCTCAAAATAAACAGTTAACTCTGCAAATGTGGAAATAAACGATCAATCATAATAATTCACAGTGCTTGAATAATATATAAAGGATTATTGGATTATTGTATTACCGGCAGGAAGGCAGAATAGGAGTGAACCTCTTGGCACTCCAGAGCATAGGGACAGAGGAGAGCCCACGTGACTGCAGCTCCGATTCCGGCCAAGGACAGCAGAGTGGCCGCCACTGCGACGCGCCGCGAGAACAGGTTACTGTGATTGTTGTCATCTAAAATACTGAACTTCTGTGCCGTGACCAGAGCGAATCCAAACACAGTTCCACTGCAAAGACTATATATCTTCGTCAGTTACGTTTTCTATTGAACATAATCTATATATAAAGCATTTTAAACTCACAGGCAAGATACAGAAACATAAATTTCAATATTCCAGGCAAAAAATCGCTATTTTTTTATTTTATTATATTTTTTCTTAAAACAACATATATCAGAAGAAAATTTATAACAGGAGGCATAAAGTTAAAAAAAAATAATAGTTAATAATTATATAACGACTTTATATATTACTATATGATTTTAAGTTAGTGAATATTTAATAACTTACACTACCAGTGATAAATTATAAAATTATAAAATTGTGATAAAAAACCAAGTAGCATCAATACTTTCCTTTAAGACCGCAGAATAGTTTTTTATATGATCAAAAACTTTAAAATTCAACTTCAATTTTTCACGGTTTAATCTCTGATAGCAGTAATTAACTTCAGAAGTTTGGCTAATAATGCTCACATTGGACGGCAGAAACGCAATTTATAAATGATAAACAAGGTAAAATTCACACTATTTTTTTATACAACAAAATCATGATTTCATAACTACTTACCTATATCTATTGAGCTTCCACCTAACCCACCAATCTCTGATGTCATCATCAGTCGTAACAAAGAGAGCCTTCCAAGGTCTTGTTACAAACACTTTTTCAAAAAATACCTAAGGAGTAAACATCAATGCTTAAGAACAAAAACAAATTAATACTTTTCTAACTACAAACAAACCAATAAGGTTAAGGAATGATTATTACAAATAGTGATTGTAAAAATATCTAGTCGTTTATACAATTGGTCTGCCTAAATGTTTCCATTTTAATGGATAATATATCCATTACAATATTGTGCAGAATCAATGGGACATATTTAAAAATTTTTTACATCACAATTTGACAGTAAACAATACAATTGACTGTAAACAGCAGCCTAATAGTATTTACTTTAAGTATACTAAAATTTGTACAGTGTAAATGGATACACGATGCCTAATATAAATTAAAAAGGTTCCTTTAAGAGTACGAAAGAAATATACCTCAGACAGATATAGGATGGTGATTGTTAGGAAGAGGCCAACCATCTTAAGGACGAAATATAAATAATGCAGAGAATTGTTGTCGACGGTAAGAGCAGAAACACGAGGTGGCACGAGAACCAAAACCAAGTAAAGTAGGGAAAACCAGAAGGAGATGAGAGCAGAAAAGGGGTAGAATTGATAGGGACGATTCATTGTCAGGCAGAGCAGGAGAGGAAACAAGTTGAGCTTGAAAATCACCTGCAACATCAGCACTTTCTTGAAACAGACCTTCCCAAAGCTCCAAAGATATTTTAATATAAATATAAATTATTGGAAAAAATGATAATACTGTAAAGTTCAATTTTATAATTTTAAGTAATTTTATTACTATGTATAAATGCACAATTAGCACAACATATTCCTTATAAAAACTTTAAAAAATGCATTATGCAAATCCTTAATGACATGCAGGTTATCAATAGGACTACTAAGGTGAATTTACCATCAATTCAGCGTCTCGAGATACTATTCACATGTAATATAATTATCAATATAAGTTAAAGATAATAATAAAACTGGATGACCGTGAACTATAACCATCTAAAAAGTTAGTCTAGATGTTAAGTTCACGTCTAGATATTTTTGTTTTTGTGGAAAATATCCACTAAATATCGGTCAAATATCCTGTAAAACACGTTCAATAAACAGTTTTAATATATCCAGGTAAAAAATTACTTTACTTATCTAAAATGATATATTAGAACCGAGAGGTTGTAAGAAGTTATTAAAAAAACAAACACTGACATACATGATATGTTGCCTTAATATCTCGACAGGTTTTTTTTATCACAACAATTATAGTAATTTTGAGCAACCAAAGAGTAGATTTAGGGTTCAGATGCCAAAAGAGTATAAGAACCGTTATATACGTCATTTTTTTTCTTATATATTTGTTGTAGGGTAAAAATCTAATGAAATGGTCTCCACATATAAAAATTTTAATGATATAAACAACGCGTTTCGAACACGTAGTGTTCGATATATATTTATCCATTTTTCAGTAATTTGGAGAGCATACCGCATAAGTTCAAAGTCAGAATCATCAGGTATATCAAGTAGATCATCCACAGTTAATCACCACAGTAAAGACAATAGAACACCTCCTTGAGGTCAGGCATTAGTGGCCACAATTTAAATTGTGGTTTAACCTTTTTATACACTAATTATATTTTTCTTTATCATTGTATAATCTCTTCTATAGTCACTGGACTACTACACCAACTTATCAAAATGACATGCTGGATTTCAAGGACGAGTTATAAGTGTTCCTTCTATAACCAAGGAGCAGCCTAGAGTGATTCTTTTAAGATTAAAAAATGTTTTTAGTTTCTTAACCACAATTTTCTGTTGTCTGTTGATGTGCCTATTTAATGGGTATGCTGTACCTTATGAGTTTACATATTTACCAAAAACTTCTTACATCACTACAGATGGAAAGTAGTAATAGTCACTTTTACTGTAATGTTACTCTTAATGTAATCAATATTTTAAGTTCATGTATACGTAATAAGACAATATATAACACAAAATACTAGGTTTATTGAACCACCAGAAAAGTTACTTGAAACTATTCGTCGTTTTGATCTAAAGAACTATGAGTGGTTATAAAACAATGGGGATCGTAAGCAAGAAGTATACGTCTGATATTGTGATTTATTTAAAAGTGCAGTATGTAGATTGACTTGAACACTTTCACTAGGCAACAATCCCTCACACCCTGAAACATAGTAAAATAAGGGGTTGATTTACGTTTTTTTCTATTGTTTTAAAAATTTTCTCCTCCTTACATATCATACCTAAAATTAAAATCTATCTATTACTCTTAAAAGATACCTAAATTTTTCTCATTAATCTTTAAATAACAATTATGTTTGACTCAGTTCTAAAGAAAAATTTCTCAGTCAATATAAACAAATTTAACAAGTGCAGTGCTAATGTGTCCAAGCCGATGAACCCCCCCCCCCCCCCACTTCAACTACAAAGAATCTGTTTTAAGAAGTGATTGTAATTTTTTGGTATCTACGGTTACCATGGATGTATAACGGGAATGAGTGGCCACCCTTTGGTGGCACTAGGTAACATGGTTACCCATACATAGAGGAGGTCTCGGAGCCATGTTCTTTTTAAACGCCGAGACGCAGGTTTGAAGGTATTACAGGTGAGTGAAGGGAATGAGCAAGCGTGTTGGGGTGGGTTAGTAATCTGTTGTGGAATAATTTATATCTTTCTATTGCAAAATTCTGTACAGATGGGACTTTGAGGTCTTGGCGTATGATTTTGTTAGGGACCATTTTCTAATAATTTTCGACTATAAACGTTGTATATTGTATGGTGTGGTACCATAGGCCCAGAAAGTCTTCAGGACCGCGTTGTATATATGTAGTCTGTCCGTTAGAGTAAGTTTCGATTTTGGGTCTAAAAGTCTTATTAGGAGTTTGTAACGTTTGTCAGTCTCTGTACGTTTAAGTCTTGTGTGTGGGTTCTAAGTCATCCAGGTGTCAAAGTGTAGCCCAAGGTAGCGTACATGGTCGCGGGAAGGATGATCTTATTATTTAGAAGTACTGGAGAACAGTTTTTACGGGAAAGAGTGAAAGTAATGTGAGAGCTCTTTTGCTCGTTGATTTTGATTCTGAACGTTCAAAGTTCGAACCAAGGTTGGGGAAGAAGCAAACGTTGTTGAAGTTTATCAGAAGTTACAATAGGATTATTGTGTGCTGATAGAATGGAACCGATGGGGTTAAAAAAAAAAAAAAAGCAGCAAGTCATAATTATGCCAGATTGAGTTTTTCATTTTTAGAGCTATACTCCCTTTTACAATAATAGGAATTCCTTGAATATAATTTCATTATGATCCGCCAAACGGTGTGACCAGTATCGCGTCCTTAAACTTTCAAACTCAGTCATATGTCGAAATGTTTACATTTTATTGCAATACAAACCTTTCCAGTGGTTCTCTTACCAAAATAAATGTTAAAAAATGTTGTTATACGGTGGTCTAGTCAATAACATACTATAGCCCTTTTAAAAGCATACAAGGTTTCCACAATGTTCCCTTCACGGTCCCATATCTCTTTTAACTTACTTCCCCCCTAGAAATGCAGTAAAATTACTTTAAAATGAATATATTTGTCTCCTGTAACTTTCTTTTGGCAGACAATATTATCAATTCAAAATATACAATTATTGGACATGAAAATATTTTAACTCAGATAAATTGTGGTGAGCAGGAAATTTAATTGGTATTAGTACATGTTGAATATGTTATAAGTGCTATTTATTATTTGTGAGGCAGTCTTCTAACAAGTAGAATGAATGAATACAATATATAGTGATGAGAGACTGACTTGTAAAAACCGAACAATGCCTGCGTCGGGCCTGTGCCAGAGGTAATAGAAATGGACGTAACCATTAAGGAAGAAGAAAGCTGAATTAATAATTTGAATATGGTTGGAAACAGGCAGACTCGAACTGGCACCTGTGTAATGGTAGACCATCAGAACTAGCTGCATCCAACCTGCAACCCACAACAATTGCTCAAGTCAGGAATATGGACTTCAACCTACCAAATAAACCGCAATCAACAATGAGCACATTTGCTATGTAACATATTCGGGCCGTTTATTTTAAAAATAGCAAACATCACTTTTTTGAAAAATAATAAAATAGAAGTCTCCATAGACTAACGTTTTATAAAACAACATGATTTGAACTCAAGCTGGCCTTCTTCATGTCATCATCATCTCTCATGACTAAAGAAAAAAAAACACTAGGTTATACGTTTACATTATAACGTCGTTACACTTTTTATAATGTTGCCGGCATCTAAATCCCTGAACATATCCAAAAAAAATATCCTTAATGTCCTTATTTTTATAAGAAAAATATGAGTGCAATATGTAACACCACTTACATCATGATGCAATTATTGCTAATTTTATTTGAAACTTTTTTGAATGTATGTACTAAGCATAGAAGTATATCAGGCTTCCTAAACAACACCAAATTTGTTTTCCTTCGAACATCCAGGAAGAGAGTTGATAAATACTTTTTATCTTTTTCTAGTTTGAACTGGTTGATAATAACAAAATAACTCTAAATCAGTGAGAGATAGGATTTCTTTAACCAACATTGGCCGACGATAAAAAATAACCCTTAGGACATTGATAAAAGGGCTATGCTTATTTAATATGTTTAAGTCACTCCGAATTATAGTTAACATTTTCCTGTGAAATACCAGACAAATCTGGTAGGTAGTAAATTTATGGACAAAACAATAATTGAAAGAATTGTCCACCTACTAACCTAACATTGTATTTGTTTCTGTATGGAATAAGAAGAATACAGAACGAAAAATTAAATAAACTTATTTTAGGGTAAAAAGCTAATACAATAGTGTCCATAAACAGATGTTAAATGAGTTAAACAACGCGTTTTGAACATGCATTTTTCTTCTTCAGGTTTAAATCTAAAAAAACAGTACCACCAGAGAATTTATAACTTACCAGTATGGTATACAGATAAGGAAATAAAGACATTCATACTTTTGGTTGTTGGTAGTTGGTAAGTCTGTAATACAACTAAATTCATTGAGGTAGAGAGAGGTATGGAGTGCACATTTGTTGTATATTGAAAAACAGGTAGATTTTTACTGAATGTTTATTTCTAGGAGTGAGCAAGCAAGTGCATAATACTTCAAATATGAAACACACGTATGATATGAACACAATAAAATAACATTAAAAAGGCATAATTAAGCCGTGAAGGAAATAATACACAAACTAACAGTAAACAAAAGTACACTTATAAACATAAGTCTTTAATAATAATTTGTTAAACACTTGGTACTGTAATAATTAATTACATTAACTAATATTAAATGATGTCAATAATTTATTAACGAGTACACCAGTATGCGAGTTAGATCACTAAGTCAAGTAACATTGGGCATTTTTGGAACTAAGATGAGTGACATCAGGTAACTTTAGCACTCCCTGTAATGTGACACCCTCAAATGGTTTAAATGAGTGCCCAATAATTCATCAGCTACACCTTCGCCCCTTGTAAAGATCAAAAGGATTCACTCTTCTATAACGGTAAAAAAAAAGAAAAGAATCTTAAACAACTATTAGGATTAAAGGTTAAAATAACTAAACTAACATAACATGAAACTTTAATTTGAAACTAAAAATTATTGATACCTTTCCATTCATCTGTTTGTTCTCTGTGAAGCACCTTGGTGTAACGACTGTCATCGGTAAAGAATAGTCCCAGGGCGAAAAGGTATCCGAGAGGTAACCAGAAACTTACACTACTGTAGTACTTATTTTCCTTCATAAAAAAATTTGTTCTGAAAATAAATCAGTTAACTAAAACAGCAGTAAAACATAGAAATATATGTAAAGTAAAACTGAATGCAATGATTACTAATGAATTAGACATGAAGAAAGGTTATCTATACTCCATAAGCAACAAACTGAATGAAACTACATGAAATAAATCATATCTTCCGAATGAAAAAGCGAGATTGTTTCAAAGATCGAACCATCGAGATGTACATACATCTTCAAAAACTGCGTGTTAATAACTGAAAAAAATTGAGTATTTATTCCAAAATCGAGGTCAGAAATTTTAAAGTAATTGATACGTACTATCAAAGATATTTTTATTTTACGTCGGATTAACAGTCATATATAACTACACCATCTATGAAAAGTGAGAAATTTGAAAAAGAAACTAATCAAATAATGAAACCAAAATATGACATATTAACGTCTGTATTTTTTCACTTTCACATTCAGCAGTTAAAAATAATCATACAATCTTTAAGTTCTTGAGTAGAAAGAATTTGCTAACAAACCCGGTTCAGTTATTAACGTATTCCTGTGACTTTTCTATAACATAATGAAATATTACTATATTTACAGTAAAACTACAAGTCATTTAGTTAAAGGACTATAATTAGTTTCAGAAAACAGTCGGCTAATGAATATTATAATAACAAATCCAATAAACTTTACAAAAATAGGCATTACGTCATTTGAGAGCTTAGCTTATGAATTAAGAAAAAGTGAGCGTTACCTATCACAGAGATAACAGTAGGAAAGAATAAGGCCAAGTTTAGCCAGAGAGACGACAAGTGTGAACGTGGAGGAGGCGGTTGCCGGCTCCCGCCGGTGAGAGCCACTGCCTCGCAACCAGTGTGTTCTACGCACCGCCAACACAAGACCTGCCACGACACTGTAACAACCAAGACAATGTCAACGGACTGCAGCAGTCCTCTAAGCAGTCAGCCAGTCCAGCCCAATAACCCTTACAAACAAAGTAAGCCATAGCAAAAATAGTGTTATAATAAACAATTTACAACAAAGCTAAACATTCCAATACCAATTAAAACAATACTGGTTGCTTCCTAGCTAGGTCAACCAGTGTTTAATTGTTACCACCTGATAAAGTTACTCACTCATATTTCAAAACAACAAACTTACGTCACATCCACCGAAAAATACTGACATTTTCGGATTATCTAATAAATACTCAATAATTCATTATTAGTCATCATCAAATGTTCAGTCACTTTGGACAGCTTAATCCACCTCGGATATAATTAATGAACTGGTTATTAATACAACAAAATTTAGTCCATACATTTTGATATATCTGATTATTATTGATAAACCATTCAAATTTGCTATAAATTAATATAAGTTTTATTATTAGGTTTAATTAGACTTTGCTATAAACCTAGATTTTAACAAATGATATCATTAAAGTGGTTATCTATAAAATTTAGATCATTTTTACCACGGGGTATGATAGAACTTCATCACGACAGACACATTAAAATAGAACAAGAACTCAACTGATCGTCAAAGAGAGTGCTATTATGCTTACTTCTTGCAAAGTTGAGTGTAGGCTACTCCAAAGTTCTATATTTGATATTAAACCTTAATTTATTATTAAGTCAACTTAATAAACTAAAAAATTAATATTCTAAACAGGTAAATCAATCTTCTAATATCAATAGTACATAAATTTTGCCAGTTATTACCTGCAATTCAACATTTTTGAGAAAGATACACCTTTGAACTGCATTCAAAGGCAGAAGGGAAAAGAGGTATTGCGTCATTCACAGGCTAGCTGTCTGTACTTTATTTTAAGTCTAGCCAAATTGTCATTAAAGGTCAATGTCTTGCCATAAACTGTGATAAGATTGAATGTAAAATTTGTAACATTTAATCCGCAACATACCCAAGGTAAACATTTCTTTCTAGGTCGAAGGTCTTTCTAACATTCGACGCAGGACTTTTCGCTCGGGCTGATATATGCCTTCTTTTAGAATCCGTTTAATTGATATATCTGTCGTACTTTTGTTTAATGATTCATCTATAGCTGCTTCTTTACATTTGATGTTGAATAATACGTACTAAGTTATAACAATTCAAATTATGAACAAAAAATGCCTACTGAAACGGCTAAGTTAATACGTGGTTATATACCAGAGAGCGAAGATAGAAAATGTGAATAACTGGATAGCAGTAACATGCTCCGGAGAGCTGCAACACGTGGCGTCGCAGAAAGCCATATGGTCGTTGCAATGAAGATTGGCCAGGATTTGAGCGTGATGGGGTAGAGAAAGAGGAGGAAGGCGAGGGACGACGGCGGCAGAGCCTGCAGGACGGACTAGGTGCCATCGCACGAGGCCTCGGGAGCTGGACCACACCCAACCACCACTGCCCTCCAATACCTGTCACAATACACGTCTTCTTAGAACTGCTCTTATATACTGATAAGTAATATCGAATTATGTGAACATAAATCGGAGAAAAATAAAATACAATAAAAAATATATATATAATAAAAATAATAAATATATATATATAAATAATAAAAAAAGAAGTAAAATAAAATTGTTAATGATAAAAATTAAAACAAATAAAAAAGTACTTTAAAAAATAAAATAAAATATTAGAAATATTACATCAAATATTATATGAAAATATTAGCAAACCTACCCGTCTTTGACAGAATCAAAAATTTGATTCTACTTGGTATTCCAAAATATCTTTAGAAATTATAGAATAGTAAAAAATACCATTATTAGTGCAGTGTTAAACAAATGCTTCTGTATACACCACATTAGATGTCTGTCCTTGGGGTTCATGGAAGAACAAAGAGTTGGAACCTCTAACTCTTGAGCAAGCAAACTACAGTTGACCATATATAGTTAATGGGTTTACAGAGACTTTACGAGGTATGACGGAATGTATTATTACTAATTCTAATACAGTTGACCACTTGAGACCATGTTACACTCAAGTTTCGTAACATGAAATTTGTTACTGATACTAAACGCAGCATGATGGTGCTCCTACTTTAACTTTTTACTCATGAGCAGGCAGTCAAGGAGCAGTCACGGAGTCAAGAAATTCAGTTGGATAATGAACTGCTTTCTCATTACTAATCACTCTCTTTACTGACTTGTAAGTTCTTTTTTGAAGACGGTCTCCAACCGTCTCTGAAGCAGTGCGCTTGGTTTCCCTCTCTTATCTCTCCTGAAGACGGTTCAAACCGAAAATTAGAGACTGTAAGTGTGTTCTTTTGATTTCTCTATATTTCTTTGTCTACATTGAACTATATTTGTCCGTTTTGGAATGTATTTCCAACCAAAAAGTGTATATATATATATATATATATATATTTGTAAAATTTGGAAGCAGTCCTTCTTTTAAGCATATTTCGTTGAACAGCTGACCGTATTTCGCTGATGTCATTTTCTTCACTAGTTTTTCAATGTTTCTGAATACCTTCTTCTTTCCTTCATCCAAACGTTGGAGAATGTTAATTAAGTTATAACCGACATGTTTCGACTGGCTTCCAGTCATCTTCAGGGTGATTAATTAAACAAAGAGGAAAATTATTAGTCTTTGGAGTTGGTATTAAAACACATTATATAGTAGAAGTTTGAAGTAGCTGCTCTTCGGCCTGATTCGCAAGGGCAACTGACTGAGGTGGGGTGGATGGTGGGGTGGGGGTACTGACAGTTAACGGTTTTTTCATCCAATCAGGCGCATATAGTTTAAGCACTCTCTCACTACTACCCGTTTGAATATTTATTGTAGGTTTATTCTGTTTAATTATTATTGCTTCTGCGATTTGCAGCCGATTGAAGTTGTTTTCTTTTCTAATTATTTTAGTTCCACTCACGAGTAGGTCTCTAGTTATTTTGGTATTATGCTTGTCCTCTGAATGTTTCTTGGGACCGCCTATAGAAAGGTGCATGGTAAGTCTTCTCGACAGTGATGTAGTTGTCATCCCAATGTATGAATCGTTGCAGGGCTCACGGTCCCCGATTTGACAGGTGTATTCATACACGAGATTAGACTCCTTCAGTTGAGAATCTTTAACCTTATTGCTATTTCTCATCACTAGGCTGCTTATGGTGGGGCTCCGATAATAGGTTATTAAGGCGACCTTATCCTCGGGTGAGGTGCATTTTATATTCTTCTTAATTATATCCTTGAGTACGCGTTCGTCTATTTTGTGGCCTTCCGAATACTGATTTTCGTAATAAAGGTTATGTGTTATGCCTGTTATTTGGTTATCGGTTTGACTGATGTGTTTCGAATTGAGATATTGTTTTAAAATATTGTCAAAGAGAGAGTTGGAGTAGCCGTTGTTAATGAGGGATTGTTTTGTAAACTCGATGTCCTTCTGAAATAGTTTCCAATTTGCTGTTGTTTTATAGACTCTATGTATCAAGGCTTTTATTGTTGAGTTCTTGTATTGTTGTGGGCATTCACTGTTAGCATTAAGATAAGGTGCAGAGTTTGTGGACTTCTTGTGAATTGATGTAGTAAGTTTTCGGTTATGGTAATCTATCTTTACGTCGAGGAAGTTGAGTTTATTATTGACAGCAATCTCTGAGGTGAATTTGAGACCGGACTCGTCTTCAAAAATCTCTTTAAGCCTGTTGAGTTCATTCTGATCTTTTACTACAACGAAACAGTCATCAACGTATCGGCAGTAGATAGTGGGTCTTGTCCCGAGTTTATTCATAATCTGGTTCTCCATGTGACACATATAGAAGTTGGCAAAGGTTACCCCCAGTGGTGAGCCCATGGCAACACCGTCAGTCTGAAGATATAAACTTCCGTCCACATGGGTAAAAGGATTTTGCGTCGTGCATGCATGTAGAAGCTTTTCAAGGATGGTTCGGCTGAGAGGTGGAGGTGGTAGTTGGTTGTTGTAGGCGTAATCACAGATTATTTTTATTGTTTCCTTGACCGGTACGTTGGTAAAAAGGGATTCTACATCTAACGATGCTAAAGTTCCATCAGGTTCCAGGATTTTAAGGATGTCTAGAAATTCATCGGTTGATTTAACTACATATTTTGCAGGCATATAGGGTGTTATTATTTTGTTTAATTCTTTAGCTGTATTGTAGACTGGGCTATTTATTTGTGAAATGATGGGTCTTAGTTTGTTTCCTGGCTTATGGATTTTTACGGTGCCGTAGATATATCCTGGGGAAAACTCTCCTACTATGGTTTGTAGTATTTTCTCATCCTTCTCCTTATTTACTGTTCTAATTAGTTTATTGATACTGGTTTTAAGTTCCTTAGTAGGGTTACGGGTTATTTTCTTGAATTTTGTAGTATCAGATAGAATATCGTCAAGTTTCTTCTTGTACTCCTTGCGATCCATAATTACGAAGCAGTTACTCTTATCAGCCCGTCTGACAATAATATCAGGGTGTTCTCGGAGCTCCTTTGCTGCATCCCGCAGTTCCTTGTTCAGAAGGTAGTAGGGTAGTAGTGAGAGAGTGCTTAAAGTATATGCGCCTGATTGGATGAAAAAACCGTTAACTGTCAGTACCCCCACCCCACCATCCACCCCACCTCAGTCAGTTGCCCTTGCGAATCAGGCCGAAGAGCAGCTACTTCAAACTTCTACTATATAATGTGTTTTAATACCAACTCCAAAGACTAATAATTTTCCTCTTTGTTTAATTAATCACCCTGAAGATGACTGGAAGCCAGTCGAAACATGTCGGTTATAACTTAATTAACATTCTCCAACGTTTGGATGAAGGAAAGAAGAAGGTATTCAGAAACCTTGAAAAACTAGTGAAGAAAATGACATCAGCGAAATACGGTCAGCTGTTCAACGAAATATTTTTAAAAGAAGGACTGCTTCCAAATTTTACAAACATACGCACTTATGACCCAGCAGCCCGAAATAAGGACTTCACTCAGGAATACAGACGTAACCTTTTAAAGTATGAAGCCAGAAAGAATGAAGCCAAGTATGAAGAACTTTTACCAAAATTTATGAACATCAAAACTGAACTGAATGAATGCATTGAAGACCCGCAACTAATGGAGGACGTGCTTGAATGTATTGAGGTTATTACAAAGCATGAAGAAGACATCGTACTAACACGAATCAGGAAAAAATTGAATAAACTGTACAACGGCAATATACTACTCCCTACTATGACTGAAAACTACTTAAACATATCATCCCACGAACTCTCGAATAAACAGAAGAAGCTTCTATCCCTGGGGCTAAAATGCCACTATAAACCAAAGTTTGACCCTATTAAGAAGAAAATAGAATTAGAAACACTATATAACAATATATTAAATCTACAAACCCAAAATATAATCACTATTGATCCAGCACTTCCTGACCAATTACGATCCGAATCGACTAAACAACGAGGATTAAACCGAGCATCCTTCTGAACAAGGAACTGCGGGATGCAGCAAAGGAGCTCCGAGAACACCCTGATATTATTGTCAGACGGGCTGATAAGAGTAACTGCTTCGTAATTATGGATCGCAAGGAGTACAAGAAGAAACTTGACGATATTCTATCTGATACTACAAAATTCAAGAAAATAACCCGTAACCCTACTAAGGAACTTAAAACCAGTATCAATAAACTAATTAGAACAGTAAATAAGGAGAAGGATGAGAAAATACTACAAACCATAGTAGGAGAGTTTTCCCCAGGATATATCTACGGCACCGTAAAAATCCATAAGCCAGGAAACAAACTAAGACCCATCATTTCACAAATAAATAGCCCAGTCTACAATACAGCTAAAGAATTAAACAAAATAATAACACCCTATATGCCTGCAAAATATGTAGTTAAATCAACCGATGAATTTCTAGACATCCTTAAAATCCTGGAACCTGATGGAACTTTAGCATCGTTAGATGTAGAATCCCTTTTTACCAACGTACCGGTCAAGGAAACAATAAAAATAATCTGTGATTACGCCTACAACAACCAACTACCACCTCCACCTCTCAGCCGAACCATCCTTGAAAAGCTTCTACATGCATGCACGACGCAAAATCCTTTTACCCATGTGGACGGAAGTTTATATCTTCAGACTGACGGTGTTGCCATGGGCTCACCACTGGGGGTAACCTTTGCCAACTTCTATATGTGTCACATGGAGAACCAGATTATGAATAAACTCGGGACAAGACCCACTATCTACTGCCGATACGTTGATGACTGTTTCGTTGTAGTAAAAGATCAGAATGAACTCAACAGGCTTAAAGAGATTTTTGAAGACGAGTCCGGTCTCAAATTCACCTCAGAGATTGCTGTCAATAATAAACTCAACTTCCTCGACGTAAAGATAGATTACCATAACCGAAAACTTACTACATCAATTCACAAGAAGTCCACAAACTCTGCACCTTATCTTAATGCTAACAGTGAATGCCCACAACAATACAAGAACTCAACAATAAAAGCCTTGATACATAGAGTCTATAAAACAACAGCAAATTGGAAACTATTTCAGAAGGACATCGAGTTTACAAAACAATCCCTCATTAACAACGGCTACTCCAACTCTCTCTTTGACAATATTTTAAAACAATATCTCAATTCGAAACACATCAGTCAAACCGATAACCAAATAACAGGCATAACACATAACCTTTATTACGAAAATCAGTATTCGGAAGGCCACAAAATAGACGAACGCGTACTCAAGGATATAATTAAGAAGAATATAAAATGCACCTCACCCGAGGATAAGGTCGCCTTAATAACCTATTATCGGAGCCCCACCATAAGCAGCCTAGTGATGAGAAATAGCAATAAGGTTAAAGATTCTCAACTGAAGGAGTCTAATCTCGTGTATGAATACACCTGTCAAATCGGGGACCGTGAGCCCTGCAACGATTCATACATTGGGATGACAACTACATCACTGTCGAGAAGACTTACCATGCACCTTTCTATAGGCGGTCCCAAGAAACATTCAGAGGACAAGCATAATACCAAAATAACTAGAGACCTACTCGTGAGTGGAACTAAAATAATTAGAAAAGAAAACAACTTCAATCGGCTGCAAATCGCAGAAGCAATAATAATTAAACAGAATAAACCTACAATAAATATTCAAACGGGTAGTAGTGAGAGAGTGCTTAAACTATATGCGCCTGATTGGATGAAAAAACCGTTAACTGTCAGTACCCCCACCCCACCATCCACCCCACCTCAGTCAGTTGCCCTTGCGAATCAGGCCGAAGAGCAGCTACTTCAAACTTCTACTATATAATGTGTTTTAATACCAACTCCAAAGACTAATAATTTTCCTCTTTGTTTAATTAATCACCCTGAAGATGACTGGAAGCCAGTCGAAACATGTCGGTTATAACTTAATTAACATTCTCCAACGTTTGGATGAAGGAAAGAAGAAGGTATTCAGAAACATTGAAAAACTAGTGAAGAAAATGACATCAGCGAAATACGGTCAGCTGTTCAACAAAATATATATATATATATATCAATGATCAAACCACAATAAGAAATGGGAAAAGAAGACTAAGATCCCTCAACCGCAACAAGCGGTCTTCGTCAGAGTCAAAAACCTCAGTTGGGTTTTTAACTCTGACGAAGACCGCTTGTTGCGGTTTAGGGATCTTAGTCTTGTTTTCCCATTTCTTATTGTGGTTTGATCATTGATTGTTATTTCACGTGTTTATGTGAAATATATATATATATGGGTTTCCTGCCGTTGTGTTTCCGGCGTGCTTGGTCGCCCATTCTCTCTTTTCTCCTGAAGACGGATCATCCGAAAATTTGAGTTTGTAAGTGTCTCTTTCTCTGTGTGTTGCTTTTCTTCGTTTGTGAACTGATATATATATAAAGATTTCACATAAACACGTGAAACAACAATCAATGATCAAACCACAATAAGAAATGGGAAAACAAGACTAAGATCTTTCAACCGTAACAAGCGGTCTTCGTCAGAGTCAAAAACCCAACTGCTAAAAAACCCAGTTGGGTTTTTGACTCTGACGAAGACCGCTTGTTACGGTTGAAAGATCTTAGTCTTGTTTTCCCATTTCTTATTGTGGCTTGATCATTCATATATATATATATATATATATATATATATATATATATATATATATATATATATATATATAAGGACAAAAATAAAAGGAAAAAAATTAAAAATGAAATAAAACAAGTGAGAAAAAACCCAAAAAAGAGAATATAATAATAAAGATAAATAAGTGACCTTTGTGTCGGAATTGACGATCTGTTTATGAATTCGGACATAGTCAATGAAGTTAAGTCTTGAGAGTTTGAATGGTTGGAAACCAGGAAGGTTGCTGCAATGAGCAGTGGAAGCTAAATACAATTCCTATGCAGGCTCAGCTTTGCTGAGGCCAAACCCACATAGACTGTAAACTGGGTCAGTCCCGTCTGTGGTAACAGTTTTGGAAATACAGGAAGTTTTGACATTTATCGGGAAGGTATGATTGTTACGGTAGAAGTGTTGTAAGGATAACACTGATTAAGAGGAAACTTTGACGGTTAGATCGTCTACACTGATACATAACACCACCCACAAAAGGCTTGGATAAATATGGAAAAATCAAACATGTATATAATTTGAAAAATGTATCGACCGTGGAAATGAATAAAAAATATATATTTATAAAGAATCGATCAGGGTACAAGGTTCAAATCAAATTTTTTTTTTCAAAGCTTGATTCTAACCTGGAAAATTGAAATTGATTTTTTATAGCATTCGTTATTGTATATTGTGTTACAGAAAGAGTCGTGGGCCAGGCTAGCTACGTGCTCGCCTCTGAACTGATAGGACCGGGGGTTCGATCCTCACCTGGCCCTCGATTTATTCACGCGGTAGGTGAATAAATCTGAGCGCGTCGTCCCTCGGAGAAGGACGTTAAACCGTCGGTCCCGAGCCTGTACGATGTCAGGTACTCGTTAAAGATCCCTACTCTAAATACATTTTAATTAGGCAAAATTTAGGACTCCCACTGTAGAATCAAATCTTCATTGTGTGGTATAACAAAGGGCCAATGCTCGGCCAACGTGTGTTCCCTTGTGGAACTGCCACTGCAACCTAACCTAACCTACAGAAGAGTCAGTTTAACTAACATTTCTACAATTTACATACCTTGAAAACCTAATCCCATGTTATAAGAACTAATTAATTACTGACTTCTCTAGCTGCCCAGTTGAACTGATCGATGGCTCTATTGGTCACCGATGACCAGGATCTAGACAGTTTTTCCTCCACCACAGGTTCCTGCAGCACCCAGAGCACCCGACTCTTCTTCTTAGAAAGCACTTCTATTGGCTGCATTAACACAAGACCAGCATCAATCAATACCAAACAACAAAAAAACTAAATTTAACAAGAATATCATTCGTTTATTATTTAATCTATTATTTACTCAAATTAAAAACCATAATTATATTTAACTTTATGATACTTATCTGAATTCCAGATTAATATGATAGGTGATAAAATTTTTTTTTTTTTGAGGATGTTGATGATAGATACTATTACCTCAAGTCTCAACAATAAAGGATATTAAATTAATATTAGGATATGAAATAATTTTCTTAGTTTATTAAGCCTTAAAACAGTGAACTTTAAATATTCTCTCGTCTTCCAGTCTGTTATGATGTCATATTTATTCATACTTAAAAATAATTGACAATATGTTGAAGGGCATATATAGAATTTAATGTAAATTTTTTTCAAAATTATTTTATGATGATTTAAGATGAAATAAAAACAGTTAAGAGTGAAATGGCCAGTTGATAAATACAAATGACCAGTTCTCAAAAATGATAGTTTATGAAGCCAATTAAAGTGTATGCTTTAAACTACTAGGCTACGAAAAGATAACACCTCAAGGTTTTGTCGAGGTTTGCCAGTAAAGATTATTCATATAACATCTAAACTGGTAATGCAAACGAATAGCTTCATTCACAAAATGAAAGAACCGTATAAAAAACTGCATTGATATGTATATATATGTAGTTTAATAGTAAGAGAAATGTATTAAGAGATTTATTTAAATATTTAAAATACGAAAAGAATAACAAAGAAAACAAATAGGAAAATTTCTAAACAGAAAATGCAAAATGTTTAAATTAAATTAATTAATTAAATGTTTAAAAAGTCTAAACAGAGAGAAACTGTTTAAATCAAAACTATAAGGAGAAAAATAGAAGCCTTACATAATCTAAACGTCATTTGCCTTCACAACAAACCTTGAAGTTAAATTCTTATATTTTCTGTTCCACCCCAATATATTATATGCTTCCACATTTCATACTTAAAAAGTGTAAATTTGAACTCTTATAGCACTTAAATTAAGTGGCTCAGGAACTTTAATGAATACCTGACACATCGTACAGTCTACAGGCTGACAGATTTACAGCATACAACATATTTTTCAAGACCCAAGCAAATAATCTAGAGCTTTGGACGACATTTTAACCCTGGGTATTCGAATCTGATGGATGCAATCACGTTAACTAGAACAAATCTCATATCAACTATAGTAACGTACTAAAACACAATTTCAATGAAAATTAACTCCCCGTTTTTGAAAGAATTTCGCAAATTTAAGAAATTAGTTTATTTTTGAAATATTTACTCTAATAATAAAAAAATAGTAACATGGAGACACTAAAAAATTAAAGAAAGAAACGAAGATTTCCCAAATAGAAAAAGATCCTGGATTAGTCAACTCTCGTTGGAATTAATAAAATAACAATGAAGATCAAGTTTGGTACCAGAGAGACCTGGATATAAGAGGGATAGGAATTACAGTTCTACGAGTTTAAAACTGAACTATACCGTGGACGAAGAAAAACAAACGTAAAATCAAGTTTATTCCCTGATATGTCCCTATTAAGTTTAATCAGTGATAAATAATTATACTAGTGTATATTGGCAGCAGATTCTCTTGTAAACATATTTTATTAAAGTATACGGCAGCTTCCGCATTTACGACTTTTTTGCTCGTGTTTTCTAGTTTTCGAACTAGTTTTTTTCTGGTAGGGAGTGATTTCGTGGAGGAGTTGTCCCAGAGACATCAAAGAAATAATTTTGTAGCTTAATCAACAATATTATATTTTTATACTTACAAGCTTACGATTTTCCGGAAATCATCATCAGGTATATATCTGTTTGATAATGATCTATATACCTGATGATGATTTCCGGAAAATCGAAAGCTTGTAAGTATAAAAATATAATATTGTTGATTAAGCTACAAAATTATTTCTTTGATGTCTCTGGGACAACTCCGCCACGAAATCACTCCCTACCAGAAAAAACTAGTTCGAAAACTAGAAAACACGAGCAAAAAAGTCGTAAATGCGGAAGCTGCCGTATACTTTAATAAAATAATTATATGCATACTTAAGAAACAAAGGTCATTAATGGAAATTAATTTGAGCATTTGTCTACTTATTACTTAAGCAGTAATGGTAACAATCAAAAATAAGGAGGAATCGGATTTACGGTTTTATTTATGAAGGCAATAACAGTACACCCAGCTATCAGCTCCAATTACATAAGCATTCACATTCTTAGTCAGTACCCATCTACTGAATCAAGTGTGACTCAATAGTCAACAATTACTTTTATTTTTCACATCAACCTTTGAATTGAATAAACATTGCTCTTCAGTCGAAATGTGCGTGCAAAATATAAATAATTACACGACTGAGAGTCACGTAAAAGGTACACAACATGTATTCAAATTCTTCATAACTATTAATTTAGATGAAGAATATTATGATAACAATAAAAAAAAAAGAAAGCATTATGACACGTCAGCTCCGTTATTATGAGATATTTAATACAAAATAAGTAATAAGGTAATATTCTTCTGGCATTGTCTCGAAACAAGACTCGTAAAGACGATAGTAATTTGATAACTAGGATGTTCACCTCATAATGTGACACGTTAAGACTCCTAAAGAGGTATGTAATCAGGTCATATACTCCTAATAATACGCAATGTAAAGACTCCTAAACAGATAGAATCAGGTCATATTCTCTTCACAAAGTGCAAGGTTAAAGTATCTAAATAGAACAGTAATCAGTTTTTTATTCCCCTCATAGCCTGGCCGCGACAACTAATTTTGTTGTAGAATTAATAGTCAATTGATCAATAATCAATAGACTATTATAGTAATCATGACCTATTTACCTCATAGTGTGTCAGGCCAAGACTCGTAACGAGGCTCATAACACGCTAATGTTCTCAAAATGTACCAGTTTAAATGCACCTAACGATAGTGATTCGATAATATTCCCCATACAAATAAAGCTTAAAGGACATTAAAGGCAGGTTGTCTGTAAAAACACATTGTCCTTCTGACATACCAACTGAAATGTAAATAATAGTCACTATACAAATGTTCAACGTTACTATTATTCAGATGTAAAGTATCTAAATAATATACATTTTTAATGCATTAAAAAGTTAAATGACTACATAAAATACATGTTAACTAGCAGCAATATAGTTACCATATTCTATTACTCAATAATCAATTTTTTAACCTTACATTGGTTATTGTCAGAGAAAAGTCGGGTTAAACTTGAATCGTATTGAGAAAGAGATTGGAGTTGAGGGTTGGATGTTTTATTAAACCTTTAGAATAAATTCCTTCATTGGTTGGCAAAAAAGGTCATGATACCGCTCAGAGGCTTATTCTTAGAAGACTCATTCGCAACACCATTGACACGTTGAATTACTATCATTATAAAAGACAATGAAGGGTGGTACATGCAAACTAATCAGAAAACACAACTCACAACTCTAACCTCTCACATCATCTATGATCATTGTCTTCAAAACATAAACATGTTTATGATGATTTCGAACAAACATTACAATCCTCGGTTTCTATTTAAAAGTGATTGTTTTTCTTTTGATATTAAAAGTTGGTATCATATTTAATTTGTTTCTTTGGTTTAAAGAGTAGCATACAAGAAATACTTACATGGATGATTCTAGTCAAATTAACAGTGTACTCCTGGAGCCCCTTGGTCGACCCGTTTGTTCTTCTGATCGCCCACAACCCACTCCCAGCCACTACGAGGTTTGGTGGTTCGAGGTTATCCTGTAAGAGACACAAACAAACAAAAAACAACTTCAATAATTTAATTAATACACTTTCAATGAAAATTTACAATATATCAGAAAATTGAAGATTTATGAAACAATAACGGAAAGCACAAAGTGATTCTTTTATGAATATTATACACAACATTCTGAAATAATAAAAAAAAAATGAAAAAAATCACAATGTTACTGTCCTTCAGGTTAAAATACAAGAAATGTTTGAATAATTAATAAGGCCAACTTATGTATAGGAAGAAGTTAATCGAATTCCAACAGCACTTTTTGAGGCACATGTGAACAACCTTTGAAATACATAGCTTTTGCTGTTTGGCCAAACAGAAATCAACCTCTTTCTGTTTATTTCAAAATGTCAGTTCCAATTTAAACATATATTAAGGTCAACGTTCAGTAATATCTTTTCAATCCGTAGATAAAAAACCAGGCGGAACTTTAGTCAAAAATGATACATAAGTATAATCAAATATAGTTAACGATACTGCCGAGTATAAATGGACGGAGCAGTTTAATTTAGGTAGAAGAATAGCCTAATACTCTGGTAGAGTTATGACAAGGATTCCGAAGGTCGGATTTAATGTTCACTTTTAGGAGAGTAACTGACTGTAAAAGTGAGGACTGTTCCTATATGTAGTGATACTACCATAAGGCTTACACATAAAAAGTGCTCTCTCAAAATATATATAACAAGCACATCCATCACACGGAGATTTGAGAAACGCTTGAAACTAAACTGGGAAGGTGTACCTATGTCTTCCTTGCAGTCTAGACCTCACTCCATCAGACTTTTATTTCCTGCATTTTTTCATTACCACAGAGGTTAGTATCATTAATATTAAAATTATAGTAATCCGTCTTACCTCGTACTCTGCTGCTGAAGTTCTTAGACCGGTTTCGGGCGTCACCCATCTTCAACAAGCAAGAATGGGTTGAAGATGGGTGACGCCCGAAACCGGTCTAAGAACTTCAGCAGCAGAGTACGAGGTAAGACGGATTACTATAATTTTAATATTAATGAGACTTTTATTTGTTCTCTCAAAAGGTGTGATTCTCCTATGACCACATACCGTACCCCTCAGAGGACCGAATAAAACTCAACAAGTAGTACTTGGAGCTGTAATAATATCCTAACTTCGCCCATTTGCTTTCCCAAATGTGTTATTCTATTGCATAACAACACTGTTGCATGATTTTTCACGACGCAAGAAGTTCGCATAAGAAGTACACAAATGGTCCAAATATCAAGGTAAAAACTTTTACACAACTGAAGTTAGAATACTGACAGTACGGTGTGGCAAATGCCTAAATTTTACTGAAGGCAATATTGGAAGTTGTGCTTTACTGATTTAAATGTTTATCGCATTGAACCACATTACTGAAGTCCTTTATATACAAGTATGTCCATAAAGGAATAAGTTGTAAACAAAAATAGTTGGTGTGGGATACTATTAGAGAATGTTATTAAAGAAGGATTAACAATATTTAATTGACGGTCAGTCTAGTTTAATTTAATGTGGTGTGGTTCAATTTCCAGTCGTGGAAGCTGACCTCCGCGTGGTCCTCCTCGGGCGTATCTCGGAGGCTATGTTTGCCCTATCCTCGGCTAGAGCTTGTTGCTCCCGAGATGCAGCGAAAGAGCTTTCACGTAAAAAACGGCATCAGTCTGTTTTGATGTTATGATCTGCGATATGGCTGTATAAGCTGCGAGCGCGATATAATACCAAAACAGGCTCAATTGCCACAAAAAAAAAAAAAAAAAAAAGATGTACTTCGATTCTTTATATTAATAACAAAAAAAGAGCAACATATGAAATAACTTAAAACAAATTATGACAACCCCTAAAATAAATCTTACTTTCCACTGCTGGAAACTTCTGACCATGACATCGCTGATGTAGGGACTCCAAATGAAGTCGATAGTAACCCTAAGTTGAGGGTCGGAGAAGGAATGGTTAGAGTAGAGGTGCTTGGAGCCATTCAAACCAGAGGGTGACCCTGTGATGTGGTCAATGAAGGCAGCATATATATCGAGAATCATCAGGTCTCCGACGAACACGAAGTGGTTATGCCTACCCCAGAAGGCCAGATATCTTATACACTTTCTTGTATCCCTGGGTGGCATAATAGATTAATCATCAAAGAGTCACAAAATCACTTCATTAACTGAAAGCTTAATTGAGATTTCAACATATTTAAAAAAAAAAATTAAAGTTTGCGAACAATATTTAATCATTCATATTGAAGAAGTTCAAAATGATCGTACTGCTTACACCCTGTAATGCTTTACATAGTTAAGTTTTATAATTTTCAATAATCCACCATGCCTTCAACAGTATATGTTTTGGTCATGAGTTTTAAGTAAAATAATTGGATGTATCAGTTTTCAAGGTATAATTGAAGTCTGCTGGTGGTTGCTATAATGGTTTTATCTTCTAGTTAGATAGTTCTATAACCTGTGCTTGATTAATACCTGCCTACTTGATATCCTTACGTTAATAATTACCAGTCCCATTTCTCTAGCTTTGGAGTTTTATTTTACATTTTGTTTCTCTTAATGAACTCAGAGGACAGTTGTTCGATAGATTTTTTTTTTAAAAAGACATCGTCTTACAAAATGTAAACCAACAGCACATAAAGGTTCATTAAAGGTTAACCTTTGACCTCCTTAAAACTACCACGGTCAACCTGCGGTGTTTCTTTCTCTCATTCTAATTATGAATAAATACCACATAATAAAGGATTGCATAGCTCTTGATTATAATTTAAAGAACAATTCTATTTGACACTATTCTGCTACAAAATTTTTAAGTCGAGGTAAACAAGTCCAACAAGTTAAGTTATCTAATATTCCAAGTTGAGTTATCAGTTTTTAAAGCTTTTAACTTTTACCGTAATCGGAAATCCTTGAAATTTTTGTTAATGGTACAATAATTTTGGGCAGATTTACTCAGAAAATGTTTCTACAGTTACCAGTTTAGCGTAAAAAGAGCATCTTCTGAAATCATAAAATATACAATTACCCCTCTTTCTACCAAAATAATTAAAGGGAAAGCATTAGCAGAAGGTGCTAATTTAGAGTATAATGTCGACAAGCGGTGTGACCTATAACATGCCCACAAGCTTTTGGAGACAATCATAAGTCAACGTTTTTACAATATACTGCAAAACTGTCTTACTAGTCATTGAAAAAATTTGATCTTTTTTTTAATATCGCTGTTGTCAGTTTCATAATGATCCAAAATCTCAACATTCTCGAGTTAGTACTTTAGGAGAAAAAGTTTTATCTAAAATGACATTTTGTAGAAAAAAGTGACTTTCTCGTTACACAATATTGCCCAAAAGCAATAGGGTGCATTCACACTTGGGCTTATGTTTGGACAAAATTCGAATTTGATCTATCAAACGTGGTGACCTGTAGCGTGCCTATAAACATTTGGATACACACCAAATCACATCGTCGAGAAAACGTCAGTAGTAGACTTTGGAGACCTCAAACATGTAAATCCGTCAAAAGCGACAGACAAGTAAAAAAAATCATAGTATAAAACGGTATAAAGCATAAACATATATTTATGAATGCAATCTATATCCATAAGCCAAGAATAATAAAAAAGAACTCATAACAGTAAAACAAAACATAACAGCACTCTCTATAACTGTTTCCAACACTTTTTATTGGAAAATGAAATGCTCTCATAAAGTGGACTGACAGAAATACAAATGTATTTACATTTGTAAATAAATCCGACAAGTATAGTAGGTGATCCCTTAATCAAGGATGAATATTCAGTTTAATAGATTTATTGCTCTTTGCCGTAATTGAAATTTCATGACTTTTTTTATAAATCGTTAATTTTTTGTTCAACATTTTGGCAAAATGTAATTATTTTTTAATGAGCTATTTAGGCTCAAAAAAACATTTTCTGAAAACATAAAATGTTTCATAACGCCCCCTTGGTTAATGTAATTTTTTAAAAAAAACTATCTCGACTCATCTGTTACATGAGCCGCTTATTTTTAAAGTGGCCTAATTCCATTTATGTTAAAATCGAGATATTTAAGGGTTTGCGTTTTACAAAATTTAAAAATATTGTCATTTTATTTATCAACTAATTTTTGTTATAAAAATTCTTAGTAATTTTAAATAAATTTTGTACAATTTGCTGCAAAAGGTAAAGATAACGTAAAAATGTAATTATTTAAATAGCTAGCTAAATTTTTTTGGAAAATGGAATTAGGCCACTTTCAAAATAAACGGCTCACATAATGCTCTATTCTTAGGTACAATTTCATTTCGATCTGTCAAATGGTATGGCTTGCTTGTATCCTCCTCAAAGCTTTCAAAAAAAAAAGCCAAAATTATTACATTTTATTGAAAAAAAAAATATTCCAGTTGTTTTAAAAACTTGATTTTTCAGTTATTGCTTTTGTCACTTCCATGATTATCCAAAAATTTGAAGGCTATAGAGTTAGTAGTTTACGACAAAGAAATGTTGTCTGAAAACACATTTTAGCAAAAAGTGACTTTCCCACCATGCATACTTGCTCCCAAACAATAGGGTTCATCTACACTATGGGGGCCCACTGTTGTGTAATATATTAAATTACTCCATTTAAGATATGGTCTGTAGCGTGTACACAAACGCTTGCACATACATCCACAGATATAAAAAAAAACGTCATAAAAAGCCTTGGGGGATCTCAAAATATGCAATTTTCCGTCAAGGAAATCCGTCAAAATATGAAGATAAAATATTTTATGATTACTGTACTTTACTTATAGTAAATAATAAAACTAAAAAATTAATTGATTGCCAACGAGTTGGATATTGTATTCACTTCTAGTAAAGTTGAGTGTGGGCTACTATTATAATATATTAGTGAAAAAAAATGGAGTTTGGAACAATTAGATAATAAAAGGAAAAAATAAATTAATTAAAGGTCACTTCTTCAGTTGATAAATAACTTCCCCGAATAGTTAAGTGAAATAGAAGAAAGCACGGTCATAACAGGAATGTTAATTAGTGAAATTTGGTTTGACGAAATCAGATCATAAATTATTGATTTTAGAAGGAAAAATGAAAAGAATCAGGAAAGTATATTGCAGTCACAATTTAAAGGAAGTTTAAACCTTTAGTTTATAATATTAAAAATATAATCAATCTACCGTCTTACCTCGTACATTACTGTCGTAGCTGTCGGACCGGTTTCGGGTGTCACCCATCTTCAACACGAACTGATTCTAATGAAGATGGGTGACACCCGAAACCGGTCCGACAGCTACGGCAGTATTGTACGAGGAAAGACGGTAGATTATATGTTTAATATAATAATACTAACCTCTGTGGTAATGATGAAATGCATGAACTTTAGTTTATAGTTAAATGTCTGTATTATACGCAAAGTATTATATTAAATGAAATATATATTGTATATTGCCAACATAAATAGTTACCATTTTCAACTTCATGTCTTAATGTAACACAGAGGTCTAACTCAACTTCAGTAGGAGTAGACTCATTATTTTTAAGCATTTATTTTTTCATGCTCGACAACACATTACATGCGCTTAATTTCAGATAGCATTCTTGTAAAATTTTATATCTAGTTTCTGAAAATGTTGTACTTCTAACAACTACTGACTTCTAACAATATAGAGAAATTGATTTAACAATAAAGCATAATGTCAAAGTAAATTATAATGAAGTCGATTTAATAATCTTTCAAATATGTCTGAAACGATACAAATATGCCTCATTCTTCTTGGTCCTGAAAGCACTTAATAATCAATTTCTGTGGATGATCCTTGGAAGGAGGGCTTTTGTGTGACTTCTTTCCGATGACCCTGACTATGTTTGGTCCCAATATTTAACAGATTTGCCGTACAGTAGGTTGTCAGCATAGTACTTCGGTACAAGATCATAAGAGGAGTACTGCATGTTTTGCTCTTCCCGTGCCTCTTTTTCCATTTCGTTTCCTGGTATGCCCAAGTGAACCTTGCCTTAACTCTCCTGAAAGGTAATTTCTAATGTTGCTACTGGTTGTAAAGTTGACTGTTGATCTCTATTAGAGTTCGGTGATTGCCAAAATTTGTAATTCAATCCAGTGCTAATTAATTGTCTATCACTTAGGATCGTTATTTTTTTGGTCGGTTCCATTCATTCTTGTTAATAGTAAATATTCTGGATAAAGATGAATAAGTCCCTCAAAAACTTTAAGAAATATTATATATAAGTCAGATAACGATGTAGTCATCTCAGCTAAAACTTGTATGAGGACTGCACAAAGCAACACTAAACACTATAACCTTACTGCTACCTTACACTTTGACTAACACCACCTCTACCTAACAAATGTAAGACTCATCAGTAAAAAGAAACCTGAAATATGGACCAATCTGCCATGGCATTTTTATTACTAAATTGAGGAACCCAATTGTACTTGTGGCGAAATGGCTCCACGTTAAAAAACATCAACCTATTCTGCTTTAACATGTATAGGCCGAGAGGCTTGGGACATGAATAAATCATAACAGGTTTATTTGGAGAAAGGGAAAACAATTTACGTTCAACCGTCATTATTTCCAAAAGCAATAGTCATTAGTAACATGATAACAGTTTTACCATTTCATTTTCTCTAAACTTCAGATTTCGAATAAAAAAATTATGAGTGGTCATATTCAACTTCCAAGAACTAAATGTGTGATTTTTAAAAACCCATAGAAAAGGACTTTATTGAAATATTTTTTTCTAATATATCTATTACCATATTACCAATTATTATAAAAATGTAACCATGTTTGCAAAAACGTCTCAAATTTGCCACTGGAGTCTCCGATGAGGGTTAGAGGGGTTCTTATCTTTTTCCAAAGGCTAGCTATCTCACTCACAGCAACAAAAATAACAGTCGCTTCAAATTATCAAAATCGGTAGAAATGAAATTCCTTAGGAACACAATTATCTTGTTGTTACGTCACTGTTCGTAATACTTTTCCTGACAAATGGAAAGCTTTGTTTCTAATAAGTATTTCAAACTTTATTTGTTTCTCCATTCCAGAAACTGCTAAATTATTCTAATGGCACTAATGTAACAGTGCTACATAAAGACCAAGATATATTCAAAAAGAAAGTTCCAAATTCCTATAAAAATAAACCATCCGAGATTTGTCCAAAAAAAAAACTATTTTTATCTCACTCATTACATCTTTCTCTATTTTTCCAGGTAGGATTCACTTTTGTTCAAAAACATTTCTCAGAACTTCCTGAGAAATTGACAAGCTACTGTACGCCGAAGTCATATAAGTTTGTGGGCTATGAAGACAATCAGTCTCAGCCGCTTCTTTCGACGTCCTCAATCGTGAAGCACTTAAGCACTTACCATCGAGAACTTCTTTAGGTAACAGAACAAGTTAAATCGCATGGTTTCAAGTTTCTACAGTAGAGTGGGTAGTAAATTGTTCCCATCCGAATGATCTGTCAGAATGAGATCTGACATTGTCATCGAGATATCAAATATCGGAGACTATGTCATATATTCTATATTGCACGTCAAAGATTAGTCAGGATTTTACAGTAAGCGGCTACGTTTATTGCTGCCTTTGCTGAATATACATGACTAACAAAGACCAGATGTCTATCCCAGAACAAAGTTGTCATATCCTTGTATGCTGGCCACTTGCCTTTGACCAAAGATGTCATATGAAGTCATCCCACTGATTGAGTATCAAATACTCAGGAACGCTGACATTCTTTTCATTTGGTGTTCATCAGTAAGCAGCCTGGAAACTCAATGTGAGCCCAAGTTCTCAAATTTGGAATCTTCACATTGGTGAATCCCATAGTAAAGTTTAAGTTACGAATCACCGATCTTCCTGAATGTTTTCGTCCAGGACATTGATCAAACTTCAAGGTTGGCTTGATTGCGGTTCATCATAGACATTGTTCTCGCTCTCCTCGAAAGCTTTCACACACTCTTAACACTAATGCTTCCACTCATTATGATCATACTCTTCACTTATGAGAATTACTGAACATATTTCTCAGTTAACAGATCGATCAATTGTTTTAAACTGACAATGTAAACAACAAGAGTGAAACAATACCTATAAAATGGCGCCATTTAACGCGCAAGGCGTTAGAGGAGTCGGTGTGTGTTTTAATTTGAAAACAATGTTCGTATAGCTGCGGCGATTCCGACCTTACTTTCACAATAATCCTCGTATAATGGTGTAAGTCAGTGGTTAACCATAGACAATGAATCATATGCTATTCCTCTCTTACTTGAGCCACGCTATACGAATACCATATTTCTCAAATATATTTTAAACGCGGTATTAAACTTTAAATTACCTACAAAATGAAGAGAAGATGATTTTCACAACTATTCCCCGCTAAAAAGTTCAGTTCAAAAACTGACATATGCTGTTCTTCCATTACTTGGTTCTATAATCTTTATTGGAACAAGTGTTGATCGTGAACCTACTCTAAAATAAACTGAGAAATCGACTTAATAAAAAAAAACAGCAGTTCAAAATAAAAACTGTTTGTTTGGAATTTGATTATTTTCCGACAAATTTAGTGACTAGTACCACTTTTTTTAGAATTTACCAGACATTTGCCGAACTGCTCACATACAAGCAGACATCATCCAAAAATGTAAAACCACAGGGGACTCATTCTAAGTCCAGAGGACCTCAAAGCACGTAAATCCGTATCAACAAATAACAACAATTATTATAAATATTTTAACACGTTCTTCTCGCTAATATACTGTTCTACTTTTGTTGACAATTCTGTATTATAGAGAGTTGATATAAACTTCAAGTGAAACAGAATTTTAAAAAAATACCCATAAGGGAAAAATAATATAACCAAAGGCTCTCTATGATTTTATTACTATAAGCCTAAAATCAGAAAAGAATAATTTTATACAATTTCTATTGTATAATTCACTTCTTAATTTTGCCGATGGAAACAATTTCGAAGGCATGAAACATCAGGCATTAACGTGAAAAGAAAGTACTCTGTACTAATACCTGCATCACTGACAGGTGAATAACAGAAAGTCAACCATTGGCAAACGCCTATTCTATACTTAAACAGTTTTTTGAAGATCTCAAGGACTGGGATGATGTCGCAGAGAACACTGTTACAAATAAAAGATGTAAAAAATGTAAAAAGAGTAACATTTTCAATCAACTATTTTTTTCAAATTTCCTCTAAAGTTATTGATATTTAATATATTTCAATATCAATATTCTGCTATCAGTTTTTTACTTAACCATAAGTAAAATGTGTAGTAGTAATGAAAGTCGATCTCCTACATGTTTATATAGGATAAAAACTTAGAACCTCCGACGATGGTGTAATTATGTTCGAAGAATAGTGTATTTAGAATTCACTTGTACATCACTGTTTCTCTTTAATTAGACATATCTTCAAAAGTGAACTGTTTTTTTTACACACCGAATATCTCATTTTTTTTAGACTTCATTATTTATGAAATATACGTATGAATTATAAAGATCTTACCGATAATAGAAAAGAAAGACCAATTTTAACATTTAAAATTAATTAAATAATTTTAAAAGGTTAAATATTTTCAAAGTATACTAAAAGTAAATAAACGTTTACATTATTAAGAAACCACTTGTGTCGTCCGATTTACAAGACCTTGCTTAATTATGCCAGTACTTCCTGTTGAGATGAAAAGTCGCTTAATGCAAGGTCAACTTGCTCCTCATCCTATTTCAATCACTTTGACTCTGCTTATAAAAATAACCTTCACAATTGAAAACGATCTTATTAAAGCCATTTAAAAGATAATAGAATAATATTAATAATAATAATAATAAAAAGGATTTAGCATGGATGGTCTATGCAACCTCATGCATGATACCTAACACGCCTCCTTAAGTTTAAAATTCTCCACAAATCCATAATATTAAATTCAAAAACTGAATGTTATATTCTTAATCAACTTTAAAGATTGTTTAATGCATTTAAAAAGGACAGGGTTGGTTCAGTATTAACAGTTTTTTGTGTATTATTAACGTAACCGTAAACAAACATGAACAGTAGAAACAGACGGTGACTTTTCTGTTTCACTTTATCAGCAACGTTAGTAATGATAAAGCTTATTCTATGAGACCAATTACAAAAAATGTTTCTAACAGAAACAGAAAACTAATTTAAGAATCTAAAATACCATTTAACAATCCTATTTGATCAATAGATAGCTGAAAAACAAAAATTACTCTATTGACAAAAAATACCCTTTCATATTCAGATTTTGGCCAAAACCTATAGTTTTCCGAACCAAAAAGATTTCTAGTCGGGCTTGACCTAGCGATTAGCTAGGTTCATTCAGGCTTCCGAGTATTGACTATGATCACAATCTTTTTTGTAACAAATTGAAATCTTGTAAGCCTTAAACCTCCATGAGAACAGTCGCTTTCAATTAGCTGACCCCATCCTACTTCCTTGAACTCATCAAAGACACGAACTCGAAAGGCAACAGAGCCTCATTCATTGGTGAGTCTCTCTTCACTAATGTTCCCATAGACTATACTATACAATACATACATACATACAACACATCCGGAGAAGCCTACCCAAAAGTAAATGCCCTGAAGTCTAAATTACCTAACATTTTCTGAAACCTCTTCTAAAAATTTACACCAAGGAAACCCCATAAATCGATTCCCCCCCCCACAACCCGATGGTGTTATGTACTTGCAAATTGACGGAGTTGTAATAGGGTAGTAATTTTTGCGAATTTCTTCAGTGGATGTGTGAAGAGGGTGAGTTTTTTCGAATGTTTAAAAGATAGTTGTATACAAGAGATACCATGGATGATATCTTCAGAAGTAAAGCCCACTTAAAAATAGGAATTTTGGGAAAATTTTATTAATGGTACTCGATTGAGGCCCATAATTTATAAACAACTCACGTTCCACTTCCAGTGTAATTATTTCCGGCTCGAATTTGGGGTTTAAAGAATACTCGGACTTTTAAAATATAACGGATTAAAGCTTTATCCATTATATTTAATTCGATTTAAATCATTAGTTGTGCAAACCGTAATTGTGTGGTATTTACTCATTCTGAGGTAAAATGGATAAACCAACAAAAGCCTCCACACAAATGAAGTTTTATTCAACGCGTTTCGAATACTTTGTGTTCATCATCAGGAAGACGGGTTGGTCAAGTGAAGACATGAGTTGTCTTCACTTGACCAACCCGTCAGTACCACATCCTTGGTGTCTTCCTGATCATGAACACAAAGTGTTCGAAACGCGTTGAATAAAACTTCATTTTTGTGGAGACTTTTGTTGGTTTATCCATTTTACCTCAGAATGAGTTAATTCGATTTGTGTGCAATGGTTACAAGTGATAATATACGGTACCAATGCTGTTAAACCGTGTTAATAATGAAGGATGAGTTAAAACAACTATATCTCAGTCATTCAATGCTTAAATACACATCATGAGCGATAAATGATTATCTCTCATTCTTCGACATAAATGTAACGCTGTTTACTTTCGTAAAGAATCCAATAATAGGTCAAAACAATAGCGAGATTAAACATCATAAGATAAAATGATAACATAATCCACTTAATTCCAGCAATAATGTACTAAGATAATTGTAGTTAAGCAACATTGGTTGTGATAGTCCCTTGGATAGGTAACACCATGTAACACCCCTGCACATGGTAATGTGACATGTGACCTATCCATGGCTAGTGGGCGTCTACTCTTTCACCTCTGATAAAGATCAGTATATCATTTACAGTGTAGATAACTACAAGTATTACTATTCTAGCCGTATAAAACCTTCTCAGTAATTATACCAAACCACAGATTTGTGGTAATTGGAATTAATACTTTCATATTCTTACTAGATAAAGAGTTTGAAAGTCGTGGTCCTGAAAGAGGTAAACTGGCAACCATAAGGCAATCGGATCGGAACCAGTTCAACAGAAAATCAAATCCAGTTTCCATCGCAAACATTGAGAGTTCAAAACTGATTATGAAAGAACACAAAGAGTATGTTTCATCAATTTATCTTGATTGTCTTCTTTGTGATTCCTGTTTTAAATGTTACGAGCTAGTGAGTCAGCTTATGTTGGTTAATGTATGATTTTCTGCACACTTGAAATATGGTATTCGATCGTTTTACTGAACAACAAATTCTACTGAAGCACATTATTAATTGTTTTCTGTTGTCATCTACATATTCTGTCGTTTAGTATAATTACAGAGTAGGTCTTTATTAAGAATAGAATAGTAATACCTGTAGTCTATAGTTATCTACACAGTAAATGATAAACTGATCTTTATCAGAGATGAAAGAGTAAACACGCATTAACCATGGATAGGTCACATTACCGGTGGGTAAGGTGGTTGGGTATTAATGTGTATATTACCATCGAAATCAGATGTTCCAAAAGATTACAAAGTACAAGTTCTGTTCCCTGAGAAACCAAATTTAAAATTATCTTATTATGTTATATACAACGACTCCAGTTCTTTTTCTCAAGAAATTGTTCTATTTGTGGATAACAGTATTTAGTACTCTCTGAATGGTATTATTACTGTAAAAAAATTATTTATAGAAAATTCTGTATTTGAAAAAAAAAAGAAGAGCGAGAAAGCTGTCTTTATTTTCACTTCAGTTAAAAGTGAGGGACAAATGTGAGTTATCTATCTAGTAGTGAACATTTGTAATTTTCTAAAACAAAAATGTAGTTACACATATTGTTACTACCCATGAGATTAATATGATTTATATTAGAAATATGTAGTTATCTATTTTCACAACAATTACTAAGATATGTAATTACAGTAATGAAGTAATCATATCCCTAGTTCTAAATTATTATTAAGTACCATTATTAATACGATTTCATAATACGAGACCTTAAAATATGAGCAGAGGAGGAAATAAGAACCGGCCCTCAGGAAGCGAGTAATACTGTTTTTGGCTGACGGTTAAAATGAGTATGAAACCCCTGATGTACAGAGTACTTAAAAGTAAATATTCAAATGACAATGAATTAGCTTTCTAATGATACAACAATGTAAAGAAATTATAGAGCACATTTTCACCTTAAGGATTTTTTTTGCGCTTATCATTTCCAATCATGAAACTGTGTATCGCATCCACTAAGTTCTGAGTACGAACAGACATCATCAAAAACAGACACAGGGACCTCAAAACGAAAAATCAGCTATAATATTAAAATTGAATCTTTTCATGAGTACCTACTACACATATAGTAAAAAAAACTATCAGCTTGCAATAAAAAATCCTTTTCGAATCTTAATTAAGCAATACAAATAAATTAGTTAGTAAAATAACAAAATGAATGCTTTACACGCATCGTCTGGAAACCTCAAATAATTTCTAAAATACAATAAGAGTTGGATTACTGAAACATAAATTAAATAGATAATTATTCATCTATGTAATTCCTTATATACTCTAATGACCCGATCATTAACGGAGTTAAAAAATATCATTCATCTGAATTCCAAATAACTACTGCATTAAAAAAAGAAAGCATAATCAACTTGAATAACAGTACTGTTATGCTACTGTCAATATTAAAACACAAAACAGTGGTAAAACAAAAGCCTTTTCCCGCACATAACCAAACGATTTATGCCACTTATTTAGGTACACATTCTAGTACATATACATGACTGTGACCCTAGGAGACAAGATCGTCCTAGTAAAATGGCAAAGGAATAGGTGTGCAAAGAAATAATGATATTTCTTAAATAGTTATACCACTCAAAAAACTAACTCAAAGGTACTACAAAAACAAAAATGTTACGAATCGAAACAACCCATAAGCAAAGGTCTTGACCATCAAAAATTACAACGAGAAGTGTTTTAGCTACACCAAAAATCAAAACAATAATACCAGAACGAATGTTTAAAATATCATGAAGAGCTGCTGACATTATCCACATTACCACGGTCCCTCTCATTACCATGACATAAATGAAATGATTTTATAGCCTACAACACTGAAGTCATGTGTTCTCGAGCTGAAGACACTGAATTACTGTCCAGTAATAAATGTATCAACCAATATAACATTCAATAAATTAATTTTCCCATCATAAACTACTATTAAAGACTTTCGTTACAATGCCTACAAAAGTCTTATACTAGTAGCACATCAAAAATATATTGAATAGTGATAGGTAAAAAAAAACAGTAATGAAAACAACACATTACTTTCATTCGTTGATTCAACATATATTCCGACGCAGACATACAATTATGGGCATATTAAAACTGAACATCCACGCCAACTTAACTTGGACAGTATCACAAAAACAAAATTTCTACGCAACATTAAAAAAAAATGCTAATGCTCAAATAAATAGAATAACAAATGTACGTTTTAATTCTCCATAACATTAGTTATATGTGACAATAAGTGATTTTATAATTTAACATTCTTTTACTGCAAAAAAAACTAAAAAAATAAATCCTGCTGCTCTATCAATTCGATATCTGTGCTATTTATTCTCACCTTAACATCATCAGAAAGTACGAAGACCATTAGATTACAATAGGCATAAAAAAAAACAAAAGAAGAAACACATTAGCATTATGCTCAAAATGTATTCAAATCCAGACAAATATTTCATCCATCATGTAAGACGAGTAGGAAACAATAAAGTTAATATATTTTTTCTTCAGAATAATTTCATTTAAAGTCACTTACAACTGTGTATAATGATGCATCATGCACCCATACGGCTGCCATTCCATGTCACCTTTGTATTTTCCATCGGACAGTAGCCACTTGCAAGAATCATTACCTAATGGATAATAATTCTTAGTATTTGAATTTTAACAAAAATTAATATCAAACCATTGGAACTCACCGTATCGAAGATGCACAATTCCATGGTACATGATAAACCCTATGACCAGGATACATGCCACCAATTTTGCATTTCTCGAATTAATCTGCTTCACAATATCAGTGGATTTCTCCGATTTTTGATCACTCCAAAGTAATGCTTCGCAGGTTTCATCATTGTCAGTATTCATAGTTAATTCTACCCATAACTTTCTTCTACAATTTACAGAATATTTCACCTTTTAAAGGTTGCCTTCAAGTGTATTCAATCAAGAATTCGCTATAAGTTTTTTATGAGTCCGTTTTCCTGCCATTATCACTGTCATTCAACTTATAATAACCGGTCTAATTATCCTGGAAGGTTAAACTCCAATGTAGTACAGTCTTTTTTTTTTTTTTTTTGCTGTAGTTTTGTCGTGTTGTGTTAAAGTATTTAAAAAAAATAAGAAAAGAAAAACAAACACAAATAAAAGAGAGTTAAATAAATGTCATATATTTCAAATAAAATAATACCTAAAAATAAAATCTATCGTTGATAAATGGCAATACTGTATCTTATCAAAGAAACAGTTTCAATCATGACTTCTAAAGGACCTGGTTCTAGTATGAGAAATTCTTTCCGTAATACTTCTAGTTCTAATGCTGGACTTAAATTTCGGTCTACTTATGGACAAGAAGGAAAAGAATCTAAAGGATCTAAGCCTTGCCGGGAACGATCGAGTGTTAATTCAGTTTTTGGAGACTTAGTTTTATTCACATGCAGAAAAATTATCCTCAGTAACACTGTTTATAGAGTTTATGTGTATATGGGTGCACTGTTTCTGGTTTCACTACTGTCAGATATACTCCCATTTCCAAGGACTTCCTTTGCAAGAAAGGATAATATACTCAATGTCTACTTTGTAAAATTGGCATGGGGATGGACATTACTCCTGTTGATTCCATTTATTACATTTACAAGTTCTGTATATTGTTGTGGTAAAAGAGAAAGAATAATGAAACATTTGTTAAGACTTGCTGTAGGCACTTGTATGTGGTTCTTATGTGTAAACTTTTTTAAGTTCATAGAACACTCTGTAGGCCAGTGCAAAGAAATCAAATATTTGTCGAAGCCGACTTGCATGCTAAAAGGTTATTATTGGCAAACAATTGATATATCAGGTCATTCATTTCTTCTGGTTTACAGTTCCTTAGTGTTGATTGAAGAATGTAGAGTCATCCTATCTTGGGATTCTATAGGAGATTTGATCAGAGAGGAAGAATATTATCGGACATCCGGAAACGATAGGTTACAAGATTCAGAAGGATCCAATCCTTTAAAAAATTTATCAGTTGATGATTTTTACATGACTAAAGGTAACTTTCTGAAGTATACACCAATTATAAGAGTACTATTTTTTACAATAACTGTGGTGATCGTACTTTGGGATTTTATGCTTGTACTAACAATATTGTATTTTCACAATTTACTGGAAAAATTACTGGCCGGTGTTGTTGCCATTAGTTTATGGTATTTAACTTACAATGTTTGGTTCCCAAATAAAACATTACTTCCTCCAATGCCAGGTGAAGGATGTTTTAAATATAGAGACTCTGTCAAATGTAAAGACAAAGTTATTAAAACCAAGACGAATCAAAAAAATGTTAGTTCAAAATTTATGGGGATGAATACGAAAATAGAAACTAATTCCAAAGAAGAAAGAAGTTGATTTTCTTGCTCAGGAACTATTTTTGGATAATGGATGTGTCGGTAATGGATATTTACATGGTTGTTTTCTGATATATGAATATTTCAATATTTTTCTCAATTACTCTGCTTAATTCCTTGATTTGTAAATTAGAAAGAAATTGTGACCGATTAATATGAAGTTATAAAAATTGTCTATGAGTAAGTCAAATCTAATTAAATGTGTTAATTGTACTTCCAAATTTTGTAAAATCGTTTTTTTTTCGAATTATGTTTAATTTATAATGCCCTCTCTTATCATTTCAGGTTAGAAAAATTTTAAAATGAAGTATAGCCTGTCTTCTGTATATATATTTTTTTGTAAAAAAGAAAAAGTACTGAAACGAAATCAAGTGCCTTTTCAAAACTCCTATTGACAGTTCCTTTTTAATTGTATTTCTTTTGGAATTCTGTTTTCCCCTCAATTTCATTGAAGGATAACCCACCGTTTTAGCTTTGCGGTACTCTAGGAACTTATTTTACAAACTTTAATTGAACGAATCAAATTAATTCAAAGTAAACTACTTGTGATCTCTTATTACTTACTTTTATTAGAATTACATTATTAATATATTCAACTTGTTTCTTATTGAATAAAACAATTTAAAAACATCATCAAATTGTAATATTTTAAATGATGACCGAGTGTTTTCATATATAATTACGGTTAATTATGGGTTGATGTTATTTTTAACTTAAATGAATACGTTACTCGTACATAAATTATACAATCTGTAATAAATTAGAAAGAATTATATGCGAGGTGGATAATTTTTTTTAGTTTTAGAATGCTGAACAGTATTTATTTCACTCAATTTGTCACTTACAAAATTTAAATCATGCACTTGCTATATATTCTATAGATAGGTAGATGGATGGATATACACTTAAGAAATAAGAAAGCATTGTTCTTGCAGTTACACCATCGAAGATTAAAACTCGAGTGCGATTAGGTTTATTACATTGAAAATATATAATTTAATTATTTTATAAAAATTCTCTGAATTAATTTCTGAGAATATGTACAAATGTTATTTGTAGGATCATTCTGAATTATTCTCTTTTGGGATATTGTTCACCTTTTATTCCCACTGTTATTATCATTAATAATTCTTTAGTGAACATTGGTTATAATTTATGAAGCAGTTTCATAAATACAAATGTAATCATAAACAGTTATTATAAAAATCTAATTAATTGATTTTTTTCTGGAAAGTACTTTTACATGACCGTTTTCTGAATTAGCACTATTTATCTTTTGAATTATATTATAGTAGTTTCTTGTACTAATGTATACAAGTATTGCTCATTTTTGACAGTAACAAAAACTATGTATTCTTACTATTAAATATTTATTATATGATTTTTAAAGAAAAGTCAAAACATAATTATTAGAAAATACATTAACTGAATTAACATTATACTGTACCCAGATTAACTGTTATATTTTTAAATTGTTTCTAATATATATGAACGAACGAACTTTAAATGGAATACCAAAATGTGACCACGATTGCAACTAACCCTCTTGTAATTTTGAATTTCATTTATGGCTTAGAAGTTGTTTTTTATTCATTAGTACTTTATAAAACCCTTATGTATATATATATATAAATTACGAATTATTGTTTGTTGTTATAATTACAAGTGTATTAAGACAGTTCATTAAAATAGATGATTCTTTTTGTTGATGTGCTTGTTTTTATATGAACTTTTTAATTTGTTTCTTGTTTAAAACAAAATATTAACCTAAAGGAGTGGAGTTCAATAACATAAGGAATACCCGTTCCAGATATTTAATTCATAGGGTTGTTTTGTTGTGTTTCTAGTGAGTAAGAATAGTGCACGAGGATTTTCATCAATCATTTGTGTCGTGTAACACGAAGTTGCATTCTTTTGTAAACATTTGTTAATTTGAAATCAATGATACAGTGCTATTGAAAATATAATGAGAGGGAAGCAGAAATGTTGGTTACACTTCTGTAATCATTTTATAATATTATTACAATAGGCCATATAGACACTAGTCTTTCTTGGATACCTCTAAAATTGTTTCTACATATTTATTTTCCTTGGATATGTTCCCGATCAGTACTTCTAATGCTATGCTTGGTTCTTCTTGCAAAACATTGTATGTTTTGTTAAATTTTGTTGATGATTAATATATATTTGACCAGTTTACAGTAGTATTGGTGGTGTGAACACTTACATTGAAACTGTCGAATAACTCGCCACATAAAATATTATCCCGTGTTAAAAATGGGTTATTGTGATATTAATATACTTTCAGGTTTTTCTATAATTATGTTGATGAGTGTATATAGAAACTGAAAAATCTTTTCAATTTAAAAATGAGTTCCTTACATTTATTTCTAATTTCTTTTTTTATCATTTAATTATCCATGAACACAGAAACTGGTAAAAGTGTCAAGATAAATTAAAGGCTTTTAAGCCAAAATTTAAATAAAGAAAAGGATTGTGTGTTCTCTCTGTTATTCTTATTATATCTTAATAATCAAATATTCATGATTTCAAAGTATCTTTGACTTATAATGATAATGTCAATTAATTAGTGTTTGTAATATTAGTTAATGAAACCTAAATTAAGTTTGGTTTTACTTAAATTTATGTGTAAATGACATTTGTGATTCACGTTGTTGTTGTTGTTGTTGTTGTACAAGCTTTTTATACATTTTATTGTGTGTTTAGTCTAGGTGAAATTACCAAAACATTTTCTAAGTTATGTTTGGAAGTATGTGTCTTATGTAAATGTAGTTACAATTATTAAGCGGCAATCTTTTGTATATTTATTTGTGTACATTATTGCGGCGTTAAATTCATTTTTGAAAACAGAGGTTACGTATTAATGGAACTATTAATAGTGTTTAAATTAGCTCAAACGATTTTCAATGCCATTTGTTTACTGAGACCGATATTTCTTTATTTAAAATGTTTGGTTTTTTGATTATTTTTTTTATTCTATTTTTATATTAAACTGTTTAAAAAATGGAATGATATTTTTCTTCTTTTCTCGATCCCTTGCTGATTGGCTGTCACATTCTAAATTAGTTATGTACAGTATATCAACCTTTTCTTTTTAGAAAACTTTTTTAACTACCCTTTACATATACGTATGTTTAGTGTTTACAAGAATTTTATTTAGTACTGCATGTTAATTTAATTAATATAGTATTCATGTCGGACTGTATTATAGTAGAAACCAATTTCCAACATGAAGTGACATCGATAATGAAATAAAAAAAATTGATATCTACGCTTTGATCTGTTTTTTTTTCATATGTGTTTTAAATTACAGTATCCCATTATCCAAATGTTACCACGTTTCTGAGGAGTAGTTAAGTACATACTGAGTATCATACTCTGAGTAAAATTGCATGAAAAATAATTACATTTTCCTTAAATGTAATCAGCATCCATTGACCTGAATTCTAGAAACCTTTTACTTAACAAACAAATGTATTGTTCGTATAATTCGAATACATATTTAGGTGTTTATAAATTACTCTACAGATAATGAATGATGTTGAAACACAATTTTTCATTATCCTGTCACCACTGGTGATAAGTAATGATGGTGTAACAAACTTGTTACCTTCCCTTATTGTAACCATTGTGTGTTTATGTCTGATGCATTTCAAGCTAATCTTTGTTTTTTTGAAAGACATGTCATTTTAAAAATTATGAGTTTGTGAGGAGTAAAGGAAGTATTGAAGTTAAAAAGAAATGAGCAGTTTGCGAGAACAAGTATTAATTGAAGTTGGCGGAAATCGGAAATGGGAAGTAGAAAATATTAATTATGATTTTCATCAAGAAATTGCTAGGTCTTCTTTTGCAGACATGCTACATGATTATGATCGGGTAATTTTGTTCGAGTTCCTTATATTTTAATCAGTTGAATTTGTCTGTATTTCTATTTCACTTGAACATAATGTTTTGTTGATTAGAATAAGAAATACTATGCAGCTCTGAAGAAAGTTATTGCCGCTAGGCAATTAAAAGGACAGAAGTCCCATGTACTTGATATAGGCACAGGAACTGGGTTGTTATCAATGATGGCTGCTAAGTGTGGTGCCGATAGTGTTACTGCATGCGAGGTATGGTCACAAGTTTTAAAACTAGATTAGACCATTTTTTCTCTTAAATGTGATGAGATAAAAACCACGTTCTGAAACATAAATTTGTTGGTATTTATTTAAATTGTTTCTTTTTAATATGCATGTATTTCCTTAAGTCTTTTCACTAATTGAGAACAATATATTATAATTTTTCTTGCAATAAATGTAGAGTGCAGCAAGTTTGGTTTTGTAAGCATTGCAAAGAAGCTACTGTAAATTAAAGAAGTAGAAGACTGCGATTCTTTTACTAATTAATATAACAAATGTTTACATAATCTAGAAAGAAACAGCTAATTAAATTAGTATATTCTAGTTCAGAAAATTGAAAAATTACTATAGTTAATAAATATTTCTTTCCAGTGTTTCACTCCGATTGCGAATATTGCTAGACAGGTAGTAGAATCAAATGGATTTGGTAATGTTATCAAAATAGTGAACAAAATGGGAGATCAGATGGAAGTTGGTCCTGGAAAGGATTTGGAGAATCGTGCCAATATTCTTGTTTCAGAAGTATTTGATACAGAACTGATTGGGGAAGGAGCAATAAACGTTTTTAACCACGCTAAACGGGAATTATTGGAGGTTCGTTTCATAAAAATTAACTATATGTTGCTTTGGTATTTCTTTTTAAGCATAATGGAATATTGTAGGTTGGAGCTACTGTTATTCCTAAAATTGGTCGGATTTATGCTGTTGGAGTAGAGAGTGATTGGTTATATTCACACAACAGTTTGAAAGCAGAAATTTCTATCCCAAATTTGGAAAGCAGTGTTTTCATACCCCAACATATTGTAAACTGTCCTGGCACTGCAGCTCTTTTCGATCTACAAATTTCTGAAATTCCCCGTCATTTGTTTAAAGTATTAACTCAGCCTTTTCAAGTTTTTCAGTACGTATTTCGCCTTGTTTTTTCCTATCTGTATCGTGTAAAGTTTTATGTTCGATATTGGTGTGATTTTTTTCTAATTGTGTATGTTTCCTGTCGTGTATTCCGTGAATATAAAATTAAATTGAAAATTTTATTTACTAAGTTATCAGGCAATGACGTGAAACCAGAATTATGTATTAGCTTTAATTTTTAATTATTCATTTTGTCCGTTTTTGTGTTTCACTCTTTTTGAAGTTTTTTTTTTAAGAAATATATATTTTAATTAATTTGAATATGGAATTTGGCTACTTCAAAAAAAAAAAAAAAATATGAATGTGTGGATGGAGGAGGTTATCATTGTCCTAAGGATTCTGCTCAGTCAAAGTACTGCTGTTGCAGTCATCCTTTCAATGTAAGTGGAGGCATCATCGTCTCGTATTATCAAGGAATTGAGAATCATTGTTTGAGAATCACCTTGGATCCTAGTCATTGTTCTGCTTCTGTGGTTCACTTAACAATTTTTCTACATTCTGATACACAGTAATTTTGGAAGGGAATCACGAGAATGCACTCGACAAAGCCTCCATCACCCAAATTTCAACAGCTGGTTTTTTTTTAAAAAAATATAAATAAATATTCATCTGTCGTAATTGTAACCGAGTTCCGAGTAATATATTACTTACTATTATACCATACAATTGATATTTTTTTTATGCTATCAGAAACGAAATTTTTAGTTGAAAGATAATAGTTGTAATTCTTTACATTTTGTTCAATGTCTTTTTATATATAATTGACGTTATGAATGCTAATACATATGTTTATATATTGTTTAAGGTTTAATTTTGAAAAGGGAAATATAGAAACTGAGGAAGAGATTAAGTACGAAGTATTATGTGAGAAAAGTGGTAGATTCAATGCCATCTTCATGTGGTGGGACCTAGATATGGATGAAGATGGTTAGTATTTAATTTGTTGAAAATGTAGATTACAACTTTGGCATCTACCTAATGATTTATTGCAAAGTAAAAAAAGCAGTTATTAACATAAATGTGATTCAGAATTTCTTATGAAACGCAAGTACTAAAATATTAAACTTCCGCGGCAATAAGCTGTGGGTGTAAAATATATTCTGTAAGTTCGTGTACCTGTTCCTGTCCTGTAAAAACTATGTCCTCAAGTTTTTAAAATGTCCATTTATCTAATTTCCGGATTGGAATATATACGTGATAACGAGGCGTTCGAAATATTGTGAATTTCAGTGATCTCTTTTTTGTGGAGCCTCCCTGTAAATCTAGTTTATATATATATATTTCATTAAACACTTTTTGCACCTTGTTTTAGTTTCTTTTCTTGTTAAATTTTCTAATTAGTGTTTTGATTTTTTCTGGGAAATGAAATATTAACTGTCCAAAAGTTTTATCTTTAAAACTCATTGTTCACAATACGTTTATATGTTTATTGCTCCTTCCCCAATCAGTTCTGTATCAAATACTTCTGAAACAAGAATATTGGCACGATTCTCCAAATCCTTTCCAGGACCAACTTCCATCTGATCTCCCATTTGGACAGTTAATATTTCATTTCCCAGAAAACATTAAAACACTAATTAGAAAATTAGAAAAGTTAACAAGAAAAGAAACTAAAACAAAGGTGCAAAAAGTGTTTACTGAAATCTGTATGAAAGAAAATCTGCTCCCTAATTATACATATATAATATAATATATATAAAGGACAATAGAAAAATTTGTAAGATTAAAATTAATTCAAATATCACCAAGTGAAGTAATTAAAGCCGAAGAAATGCTAGCTTACTGCGAAAGAAAGAAAGGACTGTTTGACTAGAAGTAGAGACTACTCTTTTAGTTGGTCTAACAGGAGGGGAGTGGTACATACAGAAAGCAAAAGGGACATTTGGGATAGAAAACCCTAAAGTAACTGTGCTATGTCCTAGGATATTCAAGATTTAGCTTTTATTACAACCAAATATTGTGTAAAATATTTTTGGTCGTTATAGCTTTGTTTATGAAGCAAAAAGAGATGATTTTAACATGAATTAATCTTATAATCTTTTAGATCGGGCATTTCTATAAATTTGTGATTATAATGCGTGTATGTTTCTGTCATATACAAAGTGGTGCGCATCTTGTTGTGTCGATGTAATAGCTCGTAGAAGCGAGGAAAGGTTTTTTGAAATGTTATGCACCGCTAAACTAACAAGGAATCTATAACTTTTTTGTAGAATTAGTATGCTATATTTTTTTTTAAATTTACCGTTATAATGGTTGTATTACCTAAAAATAATATTCAAATATAACTATTGAGACTTACGATGCCATAAAACGTTTTTGTAGATATTACCTAATGTCTAAATGAAACACTGCATGTTCAGAGGGTGTTATTTTGATAAAACTTCTTCTATGTATTAACATTTTGTTTGAGCGAAGACCACATAATAAGTGATCGCACAACTATTGATGAGATATCTGTGTGATAGGTGAATTAGTGATCAGCTGTGCTCCCACGTGGTCAGGACACCGCAAGCGAGACCATGCTTGGCGGGACCATTGGATGCAGGCAGTTTACTTTGTCAGGACTCCTGTTGATGTCAAAGAAGGAGAGACTGTGTCAGTTTTTGCTGCCCATGATGAGTATTCACACTGGTTTTCTTTAAACAGGTAACTATTATATTATTTTTTAAAGCATTAAGTATCGAATTTGTTTCTGAGAATGTTGCGTAAAATTTGCATATTATGATTAATACATTATTTTCAAATGGTATTTCTAAACATTTTTTAGAAAAGCTGTATGTCAAATATTTCGTTTTTTTTTTTATTACGTACCATTTGGGGATTAGGACACAATAGAGTTGGTTCAACATATACGTGTTGATTTCAAACAAGTTTGATACAATGGTAATTTCAATCATCTTTTATTTTAATGATGATTGTTGTTACAATTATATTATGATAAGATAGTATTTATATTGAGAAAATACTTTAAATAATAATAATAATAGGGTAGTAATTATAATTGCAAGTTAACAGAAGTAAATTGCAAAAGAAAATTAACTTCTTCAATATAAAAATTGTGCTATTCTTCCCAGCAGTCTATGTGCAAGCCCGTATTGCTTTCTGTCATTTTTTTTTACAAACACCACATTATCTTTGTCGTCCCCTGTTCTTTCTATCATATTACCGTCAATGCTTCACCTGATGAAGATCAGGAACTCGTTTAGTTGACATTTCTCGAAGATGCTGTCTATCGCAGGATTCAGGATTAGACATGGAAGATGTTGACAACAATTGAGAGATGTTGCCAAAACTCTCCGAAATTCATTAAGTGGAATTTTTCTATTCTCCGATTTCGAAGAGCACATGTGTATTTTTTGATTCTTTACTTGTTGACCATCCAAATCATTTTGTCTACTCCCCTCCATATATTTATTGTAGTCACTGGTGTAGTTTGGTTGAGAAAATGAAATTTCCTTTCTTCTCTGATCGAGAATAGCATGTTACCTTCTGAATAGGTTCAATTCCCCTTATGACTGGTTAAAACTTTTACTATATTCTTATCCTTCCAAGAGGTAACGAATTATTCATCATATCTATGATCATATGTTCCACGACGTTCTTTCCTCATCAGTCCTTCATTCTTAACAGGACATTTATTGGTTCGGTTGTAATTTACAATGCTCGTGGTTGTTATGTGGTTTCCTCCAGACTTTTGATGAGAAAATGACTCATGAAAAAGTTATTTAAATTAAATATTAAAAGTATCTCTTTCTTTTTTTTTTTTAACTTCCAGATTAATGCTTGAATTGACTAAATGTTCTGGATGTTGTCTTAAATATCTAGACCGAAAACGTTCAATTGAATTGAACTGAATTGTGTACCAACAATTAATAATTGTAATACTGCAATTTAAAGTAATTCTGGGGCAAATGGATAAAGAAACAAAAGTCTCCACACAAATGAAGTTTTATTGAACAACAACAACGCGTTTCGAACACTTTGTGTCTTCCTGATGATGAACCTGATGATGTTCGAAACGCGTTGTTGTTGTTGAATAAAACTTCATTTGTATGGAGCCTTTTGTTTGTTTATCCATTTTATCTCAGAATGAGTAAAACCACACAATTACGGATTGCACAACTAATAATTTAAAGTAAAGTATTACTGCACCTTTTTTTTTTACTTTTATTTCCGCCGAAACCCTGGATTTAACTGTTCCTTGGAATGTTTGCAGAACTTAAAAAAAAGATGGCTACTATAAATAAATATGACAGCTATTGTGGCCGAAGGTGTTTTTTTATTTAAGTAGATAACTGTTACAGCGAATGCGAGCAGGCAAGCTGTGTTTGTGGACTTCATCGAATGTGGGCTAGAGAAAGACTGGCATCTGCTTCTGACCAGACCATCCTTTGCAGCCATGTGTCTGCAATTAGGGCGCTTATAGAAAAGCACCCTGGACATCTCCTCTTCATCGGAGACAACTCCTTGCTTCCACTGGTAGCCGCTCTTCTGTCAAAACACTTGGTACTTGCATATCTAAACTATCCTATTTAGCTCTGTATGATTCATATTTAATTGCCCTTCATTATAGTTCTTCCCAAGTTGAAATTAATACGCTCTTATGGAAAGAAAAGTTATTTAATATTAAGGAAGGTGTATTTATTCATGGAGGTGAATATTCCTGGTTTTTTCCAACTAAATTTGTTGATTGAAATCCGTACGGGTTGAGAACTATTTTGTTTTGCCAGACACTATTTTTAAAGATTTAAATTTGGGTTAACGACATTTTAGAGTTTGTTTTCTCATTTTCCAAACCTAGTTCAGTATCTCAGAACTGTTGGGAAAGGGTCAGAACAAACTGTCCTTGACCTTGTGTCTGTTTTGGAGACATTACCTTTTACTGTTTCTTAAAGTCTCATAGGACTGTAAACCCGTCAACTAGATGAAAATGTAAATAATAAATTGCATCGTCAAATAGTAATAAAACTGTTTATCTTTTGTGATTTATAACACAATTTGCATAAAGTTGCCTTTTCTTATGTTGATATGGGACGTTTTGTAGTCATTGCTTCGTAAGAGTGACCGAAATTCATTCATCAAGAAAAATCATATTATTTTGGGTTAAGTTTTTTAATAAATTGTTGATAGTGATAATTTCCTCAAGAGAATGAATTTTTTATATCTAAAATAGTTCTAATTTTATAGATGAAAGGTGATGAGTCTATCCCTAATTAATATTAATATCCTTAAAGGTATTAAACTAAAAACATCCATACATTTATTAATTGAAATAGTGTTCATTTTCTTGATTGATGGCTAAGATGGAATAGTGTTACTATTAATTAGGTAGGTTTACTAGTATTATTTCTAACACTTCCCTATTTTATTTGGTTCCATGTGTCAATAAGTTTATTTGACTTCATTTCCACTGCAGTGTTTACCTTTTTTAGGTTTACTTTGTTAGTTTGAGTTCAACAACAACCAATTTCATGAGAAGTATCATCGAACAAAACAATTTACAGGACAAAATTGTGATAATCAACCAGTACAACCCTGCTCTCCTTAAACATGAGGTATGAACATTTTAATTTGCTGGTGGCAAGTTCTAATTTAGAGTAATATAAACCAACTCTTGAAAAAAAAACAAAGGTCTCCATTCGAATAGTAAATTAAGAAGTACCAGCCCTATGCCGTGGTTTGACTTTGTTTGCAATGGTACCCCATTTTACAAGGTTACTGCTGTTATTTTCACTTGATATTATTACCACTTATTTATTGATTGACCCGTTCCGAGTGTCTATACCAAACAGAGTTTATGGTGGGTCTTGGATCCTGTTTTTATCTTTGCGTTCCTAAACTTTCCAGTCATTGCACATCAATCAGGCCGACGTGTTTACCTGTTACCCTTTAGGCAGGCAAACACGATACTACATTGCGTATGTGACTGATTAATTCACGCAATGGCACCATAAGTAGGTAATATACGTAAATAAAAATATCAACCCTGGTACTTGTTAGGTGGGTTTTTCATTTTCTTGTTTCATATGAAATGAGCTTGGTGTCAACATCTTTCTCTGTTAGTCATTTCCTTTTTCTTTCGTTCTATGCCATACACAAAGTCCAAGAAGCAATTTTTCAGTCTTCTAGTGAAAGATTGACTGTACATTTCGCATACTACCATCCCAGTTTCCATCCCCAGGGCCTAGCACTCCTGCCATATCATTCACATGTCTCCAGGACATGCCTCGCCGATTCTTCTTCCATACCACAGACACATGTTGGGTTGTCTGTTCTCTTGAAACAGGGAAGGTATTTTTTAAAGTCACCATGGTGTGCAAGTAGAGTGTATTGTTGGCAGATGGTTGTTGGTGTTTGAAGGATGTCTTTTTATTCCTATCGGGAGACTATAATATATTATGTAGGTCTATATATATAATATATATATATAATATATATAATATAGTCCACTAGGTCTATGTGGAGAACTCACAAATTCACAATCGGGTTTCAACAGTCTGTTGGTAAGCTGTGTAGAAGTAATAAAGAGAAATTTAGTTAAATAAACGAAAATAATACTGCAGTGAGATTGCAGTAACTGAGGGTTTAGTGTGGACTGATGAGGGCTACTGTCAGGACTTAGGAGCGGAAGTTCGTATCTTGACCATGTGGGAAATTGGAAATCTTGTGTCCAATATCCTTTAGAGATTCATACTTGTACAATATCCGATCCTTAATAAATCTATACTCTAAAAAAAGTGAGTATGGTAAATTTGAGTGCTCCCGGTGTTAAATTAACCCGGTGATATGGCTGTCTCATAGTTAGAAATGGACTTTAAATAACAAGTGAGACTAACTGTCTGCCCTTAGGTCAGCACTGAAGGCCCTCTCGGTGGTTTTACCTGTACGGTCACTTTCTTCTGTTATAGAAGTGGATTTGAAGTTCTTAATACCTGATTGTGTGAATTGTCTAAATGGTGTAAACATCTCTAGATATTGATATGCGCAATAAAAAAGAATTCCACTGAAGGGGAAAGCTTATTAATCTGGGCGTTGAGACACAAACAGTTACAGTAACGGTTGTTGACCATTACCAGTTGTTCATTTAATTTTAAAAAAATTAATTATTATAGAAAGTTTAAAAAAGATAGAGTTTATTATTTGATAGTTCCAAATTAAAATTCTTCTATGTAATTTTCATTTCTACTATGTCTATATTCATCAGTGGAATGTCATCCATCACTTCCTTTTGCAGAGAAAAATCCTGCAACAGCATCCAATAGAGGAAAGTTTGGACTTTCAGACATTAGGTGCTAAACCTCCCAGTAAAGACAGGATTTCAAATGTTCATCAACTCTTATTAGGTGTCCGCCGTTTTTCACCACGTTGAGGCAGAGTGGAAACCCATCAGAAACTGCAACCTGAAAAATATGCAAGTGGGTCTGGAGGCAGTCTTTCATATTTAAGAGTCTGAATTCGGCATTAGCGTTAGATATGGCAGAATGAGGAAGTAGCTTAGAGGGTATTGCCGTTGCCTTTCCCTGCTCACCTCCTTATTAGTTCCCTTAGCGTGTGCTTTTATAGCACCCTTGATAAGGTATTTCACGCGTAGATAAGACTCATCGGGTTGCAGTATGAATGCTCCCTTCATAGTAAGTTCGTTTGCTTTCTTTTTAACCATGCTCACATGGCTTGGAATCCATTGAAGGTGCACCGACTAGTTGACAGAGACAAGAAATTGTTTCACGCCAGAGGAAGTTGTTTTAGTAGTCATCTTGTTATCGGCTATGTCGGTCATAATATCGTGGAAGTCATGCGAGGTGGGAAACTTTTCTTTCGCAAGGCTTACTGTAGTTATCCCTTTATCGAAGTTACTTTCATTTTAACCGATGGTCTGATTAATCCAAAATAGATTCAAAAAAGCTCCAGGTTATTCAGTATTGGCTCTTCAGCATAGAAGTGCCAGTTAATCTTCAGCAGGATATAGAATGTTTGTTGGTTTGTTGGCCAGAAAAAAAAAGAAAACATGAAATTTGAATTACTGAATAAGCATTCCTCTCTATTTGTTATTCTGCAGTAAAACAAAGTGAAATATTCTGTACAGGGTAAATACCTTTTTACGTGTTCCAATTAACCTTAAACTGTTTTCTGTTAGAAAAGTTTCATCAATAAAGAGTTATAGCATTTGAAATGATCAGGTTTCCAGAAATTTTGCTTAGCATATTTTTTTCTAATAAAATGAAGTTCTGTTTGTAAGAAATTTTTATCGACTATGAATTGTGTTACATTGAGGAATCAAAAAGGAAAATTGATAAAACAACTGAAGCGAAAATTTAAACAATTATAAATGAGTGTAAAAAGAAGAAAGTTGATTTCTTTCATCTGGTGTTTACATAAATGCGTATAACTTCATACCTGTTGAATAGTAACTACCAAACAGGTAGGAATAGATTGGTAGTGATTTATAAAATACAAGTTTCTGCTTTTATTTTTTAAAATATTGTATCCGTAGTAGTATACAAAGGCTTAACTGAATATTTTGGTCAAAATGAAATTATGTCATCAGCTACATATATATATATATATATATTATATATATATATATATATATATATATATATATATATGTACATATATAGAAAATTTTACTTTATGTCCATTAAACATGTTATTTTACAATTCATGCAGATTAGTTGTGTCTATGGTGAGCCATTCTTCCGTTCGGGTCTCTATCCCTGGGATGGACTTGAATTGTGGAAATATGCTCAAGAAATGTGCCCTAATATTCCACTCTGCCCAACTGAAATGAAGCTTCTAGCTGCACCTGTACAGTTTGAACATCTCCACAAAATAAGACTTCCTGCAGTTTCCGTTGAAGGTTTTAAAGTTACGGACTTCGATAAACTGATGAAGGTACGTTTAGGATTTACTTGATTACATTGCTATTCGAAAAATATGTAATGTGTCTATCAACAAATTTACACATACACATTGAACCACTTTTGTGAAAGTTTGTAAACCGTTTTGTTGGTTTGAATTGTTTCGTATATACTGTTTTCACAACCTCAAAAGAGTTTTGAAGTGAAAAATTAAATGTTAAAATGTCTGTCGAGTTAAAACACAATTTGATTAACTCATGTTTTCTTAATGGTTTATTCTCTCTTCTTTTATATAGTAACCCGTGTTGCCTAATATAACTAACCAATTGTGAATGAAAGCTTTCTACCAATATTTGCCGAACGACTACGATTCGATAGTTTTTCCAAACATCTCTAACTTGGTGTGCGTGGCCTCATTGTTTGGTTGAAACCGAAAATTTGAAACTTTAAGTGTGTGCCTTTCTTATTTGTTTATTTTTAATCATGTCATATTATTAGTGTTTGTTTTCGATTGTCTTCTCATCACTCAAAGTAAATTCATATTTACAAAAACAAAGGGCACAAAATATGCCTACCACAATGGATACCTCGAACAAGAGTTTTCTAAACGGTACTGTTTATGTAGAACATTTGGTGCTCTTCATTTTATTTTCTGATCTCCATCTGACAACAGACTGTGCTTCAAGGTATCGATTATGGTAGGATTGTTCTACTCGATTCTGTTGTTTGTTTTTAAAACAAATGTTTATATCCATTTAGATTGCTAGTTTATTTCTTTGAATGTATATAGAATGGCCTATTCTCAATTTTACTGTAATTACACTTATTATAAAAATAATATTTACTGAAGTCAATGACGCGTAAGTGAGAATATTGGGATATAAATTAAGTTAAAACAGTCCTCATATCGTTCTGAAGGAGATCTTAAAGACATACTTAGATAGAAGGCTACCCAGGAAAGCTAATGTAATAAATGCATTGGCTAAGGCCCCAAAGGACTAATACGCTGCTGGAGGTTCTTTGGCAGAACTTGTGGACTCAACTATAAATGTCCACTTCGGCTCTATACTGATGAGATCAGACCAATGGTATGTTATGCATGGGTAGTATGATATTTAAATTTTAGCGATAAAAGTAATCAGACTAAACTTAACAAATCACAAGAAAGCTACCTAGCATTAGTTGGAGCGATAAGGACCTGTCTTACGTCCCACATTAGATACCTTTATAAATAGTCTGCTGTGTTTAGCAGTGGTATGGCCGAAAGGTTCTGGTTCAAACAGTTCAAAGTGTTTCCTGGAATTCATATACGAAATTGGCCAAAAGAAGAAAGTGAACGCACTACGCCGTGATTAGCAATGTTAATGTTATAGATGTAATTTACCCAGGCATAGATCATGACCTATCTAAAAGAGCAAGGCTCATCTTCATGGCTTAAAGCCAACAATTGTAATTAGGCGTATTAGTCTTTTTGTGTGATGTGGTGTCGTGGGACCCGCCTCCGCGAGGTCCACCTTGGGCACTTGGGGGACTTCAGCGCGGCCTTGCTTTGGTAAGGCTGTAGTGGACTCCCTCAAGTGGCGAAAGGGTCTCACGTAAAAAAGCATCGATCTGTAGTGCTTTGTATCATGGAGTGGCCGAAAGGTTGAGATACATGAATACAAATCAAGACAGGTTCAAACAGTCTACTGTGTGAAATGTGTCTACATATGTGATTAATACGATATGGTAATTCCTCTATGGGAGAAAACATGTTGAAAAGGTTAATAGAACTAAAAATTAATAATTTTACCTGCATTTTACCAGACTCAATGCCCCTCAGAGAAAATTGGCTTCAAAATGATCATGAATGAATGAATGATCGTATGAATTTGGTAGACTCCTAATTTCGAGAAAGGGGTTCGTTTTTGATATACGGATGGGTCAACAATTATTACCAATGCCGGCTTGGAGATTAAAGATCCGAATTATAAGAAATGTTATAGATTTCTTATAATTTCTAAAACTGTTGTAGAGATTTCCATTTTATTTAAGGCTGAAATACGATTAAGTTTTGTGTGGAGCTTGTCTTAAAAAAATGTTCAAAAATATCTACATGAAACCAGTTCGTCAGGCCCCACTGAAGGCACTGCAATCTACGGTCTTCTTTTCAAAATTAGCCTCAAGTCTTACAAAATCTAGTAAGTAAACAGACTCACTCTCATATGGTTTCTTTAACTCATGGCAATAGAAGAGAATGAGGTTGCGAACCGATTGACAAAGATGTGTGCAAGGGAAACCAACTGCGTCCCAGTGCCTTTTTAACGCTCTCCCTCTCCCCTCCCGAGTTTCCTTAGGGTTTCAATGATGCAAAGTATAAACAAGAAAGCAGGTGGTTACTCCAACTAGGTCCAATTAAGTCCATAAAGTTCATTTTGACAGGACTTAAATTAGTAAAAGAAATAACAAATCTTCAGAGGAAAGATTTAAAATTGTATGTAGAATACCTAACTGAACATTGCGCTCTCAAATATCTCTCACATAAGCTGAAATGAGAATGCACTAACTCCCTGTTTGGAAAAAGAAGGAACCTTTGAACACATTTGTGTGAGTTTGAGACAATCAAAAGAAAATTATTCTTAAAATCTTAGTTGTATTAACGACAAAAGGTAGCACAACAGGGAAATTTGGTTGAAAGGGCTTTGGACCACAGATCAATAATAATAATAGCAACTCATAAGTAAAGTAATGTGTAAATAGTTATTTCTTCCTCGCTCATTGTATGTATAACGAACTTTTTTATATAACCAATACACTTCAATCCAATAAATATTTTCTAACATAGAATAAGTTTTGTTCCTTTTTTATGACTTGTTTATTGATAGTAACAAAAATAATACATTTTACCGAATGTGCTCTTCAGAAGTCGAGCGAAGTGAGCGATACCGAGATGGAGTTGGACCATGTGTGGGAATACCCCTGTCGCCTACTCGGCGCACCGATTCAGATGGCTTCCTTCAATCTAAACCAACCCATGCCCCCGCACCCACTGTTATTCACTGGTTCTCTACCTATTCAAAGGTTAGCCGGTCTTTTAATTATATTCTAATGTCATAGGGGTTATCCTGTGATTAAAAAACTGTATCTAACAAGCAGACGTCTTATGCAATTAAATTTAGACCAAAAAATAGACATAAATATAAGTTAAACTGAAGCCTTGTTACTACTTGGTGTTTAGTTTTTTAACCATAGGGTGTTTATTCGTTTAACTCTTAGTCTGTAACCTGTTTCCGTTTGCGGATATCTTTGAGCAGATTACTAAGATATATCTGCGTGTCCCTGATATTAGCTAGTAACCTAACTTCCACCGTTTATTCTTTATTAAACATCCTGCATTATGTGCATCCATAAAACAGCTTAAAATCAATGTTCCAAATTTCATGATTAGGGGTTCAGTTCAGCTATACTCTTCAAAAGTCTCTAAGAAATTAGAGACGGAGTCCCCTAATGCTTTTATGTCAGAATCCTTTTATGAAGTTCAAATGTAAATACAATTGGAACGTTGACTATTCCAGCTTTCCCTTTTTCTCCCCACCGTCTGTATAAAACTATCATTCATAAATTATGATTTATAAATAATTCATTCACCGTCCGAAGGCTCATAAATATCTAATTTAGGTCTAAAGCTATGATATGAATTCTTGATCCGAAAATTTGATAAATTTGGTCTAATTGATTTAATTTATAAACTGAATGTGTTTGATCTTCTTCTTAGTATAGGTAATAACAGTATTTTATTTATGAAATGTTTTATGAAAATGTTTGTATTTAAAAGAATTTAATTTAAAATTGAATGTGATTTAAAAGATATTATCTGATGAGTTTTAATATATGGTTTGTAAAAATTTATTATTGAATGGAATGGAATTTATATGTAAATTTAAACTCTTTTAATTGAGTTTAAATTAAATTAATCAATAAATTTTAATGTAAAATTAAACTCTTTTAAATTGGTTTAAAATTATAATAATTTAATTTAAATGAGTGTAAAAAGACTGAAAGATTAAGATAATACAATAAAAAGAAAAATGAATAAGCATTAATCTCTTTTAGAGAAGTTCCATTATTATAGAAGGAACAACTCTTCATGAAGATAGACATAGTGTTCTATCTCTCCTGTTGAAAATTCGAGACTCTTCCATCGTATAGATAATAACCCCGAACAATTAACCAACAGTTTTGAAGTTAAACGAAACTGCAGGTAGTCCTTAAACTGTTTGATCTAACTAACGGGTCTGTTTTACTGGTTATTTATTTATTTAGTGTGTTTGAGTCGCTCAAGTATTACATTGTTGACTGCAACAGAGGTAAATTATTCTACCTAGCCCTGTCTTACTTCCGATGGTTGGTCGCAAGATATCTGTTGGACGCAGCATGCTGCTTGTTACCTGTGTAATCACCACGATATCTCTTTCAATGATTAATTTAGGATCGACATTTAAAAACAGATCCCCAGTTGTTTTACCCATAACAACTTTAGGTTCTTCTGAGGAAGATTTTGTTTGGTTATTGATTGCAAGAAATATTCACAGTTTTGATTTAATCAGATAAAGTTTTTAAATTTCATTTTTTTGTTTTCATTAATTTTTTGTATTCATTTTGCTACTATTTCTTCTTAGCATTATCTTTTATTTTTTTCAACCTTCACTTTACTATTTCTGAAGTTTCTTCTTATTTCTGTTTATTATTATAAAGTCTTTACTTTCGTCGTCATCCTTGCTTTTCCTATTATATGTACATATTTTTACTTTATCATTATTTCTTTTCCTCGTTTCTTTCATTTACGACTTTTATTACTATGTTCTTATTTGCACCTGTTTCACTATTGTAAAGCTGGCTACACTGAATGTCATTTTCTAATGATTAAGCAAACCCTTCCATAGTCTTCACCCTTGTGTTTTTTCTTTCATTTCTCGTGAAGATATTTTTAGGCTGAAAGGATTTGGCACGGAGTGTTTGTTTTCTTTTTTTTTTTTTTTTGTTTCTCAGTTACATATTTAAGACGTATATCATCTTACGATATACATTATATGTGTACAAATAACTGTGGTATCCAAGTACCCTGAGTCATATATATGTATTCGGGGGTATGTGACTAAAATCCTAGACCTAGTACGTAAAAATTTATAGATAGACCTAAGCAAATATAAGAGTTGTATATTGCAGCCATACTATATTACATTTAATGTTTAGTGAAGGAAGGTGCAATGGCGTGGTTGTTTGGAGTGAGTGGTGGAATGAAGATAAGTTGGTGTGGACCAGTGGCCTGAAGGAAGATAATACTTGGCAACTTACTTGCAAGCAAGCGATCTACTTGGTAAACCCTGTATCAGACGTCACACCCTCCTCCCAACTCTACTTCAAGCTCCATTGTTGGCTCTCTCGAACTGACTTCAGGTTCTCCTTCCAGATACCTTAAAGCAGCTCTCTCTCTCTCTCTCTCTCTCTCTCTCTCTCTCTCTCCCTCTCTCTCTCAGTCTGTATTCCATCTAAGTTTTAAAAAATTGGAATAAACAGTATATAATAGAAACATTAAAGTCATTATTTTGATGTATTTTTCACAGTTAAGTTATGAATGTCCTTTCTTTCTTTAAACAGTAAATCATTTATAATTATATTTTAAGATATTAAATATTCAGCGCACTTAAAATATGGTACTATCAGAAGTATCAAAATCATTCGTTTTCCAGTGACAAGATTAATTACTTGCAGTGATTTATAAACATGACGGTTGTCATAACTTACCCTCTACAAATATAATCGATCACAAATAAATTGAGTTTTTATACGACAGTCAATTTACCCCTCATGTTTCTATACTAGTAAATGATTCCGGTGCCTTTCTGATAATTGCCCTTAGTGGAAATTCCATTGATTAGTTATTAACCGTAATGATTGTAAGTGTAGTTTAGACGGTCTTTGCTCTATTCCAGTTTTTCCTATAGTATATCCCTTGACAATGAAAAGGTACTTAAAACATTTTGAAGTGCACTCGCTACCAATTAACATCGTTAGGTATTTTCAGACGTTCCGTTTTAACTGTAAATAGCAATATTTTCACAAATAATAATCGGAGTATAATATAAATACTCGTAATATTGAGATCAATTTAAATGATTTTGGTTAAATCGTAAGGAAATTAACATGCATGGTATATTATATAGATTATACATTTTGTTGTACATTATTTACACTGGTAATGTTATTGGTTTGTTTTTTTTTAATTTACTACTTGTACATGATTTAATTTTCTAAAACATCAATTGCCAAATGTAGTATTTTAAATTGGAACAGGAAAAATAAAATATGCCTGGTGCAAATGAGTTTACTTGAAATTTTACTTATTTTGGCAGTGTAAGATCATTAAGAGATTGATTATCCTCAAACACTATTATTTTCAATATATAAATAATTATATTTTTGTATAGCATTTACCTATTAAATTATACCTGCAACAAAATTGAGATTTAACTGAAAAATGTTCTTAAGCTGGTAGTGTATGTGGACGAAACATGGTTAATCTAACTTCCATTGATGTAAATAATTTTAAGGGCAAATTAGCAAATCTGAATCACTGCTTGAATCCATTTAAAGGAGTTAAAAAACATCGTTAAAATGTTTACAATTTATTGGTGGTTCATAAGTTTCAATTGGACTGAGAGTATCAAATAACCCCACCAATAATTTTAAATTAAAATCACGAATCGGTGGCAACGATTTTGATTAAGCATATTCTGATTATCGAATTTGTCTCTTTCAATTTTTAAACAGCCCCTATAAATTTAGTATGATTAAATTGTTTTGCATTTGGATATTAATCTTAATTATATTATTTAAGAAATAATATAGTTTGTAATTAGCTTATGCAACATTTATAAAAATGTTATTACCATTTAAATTATTTTAAAGTTTGATTTATGTATATAATTGTCTTTAAATAAAGATTGAAATGTGATATATTTAATACAGTTTGTAAATTACCTGACGAATTATATGAAATATTTACAGTGTTATTAATTATGAGTAAAATAAAATTACGAATTGGTACTGTCTTCAAGTGATAGTGAAATAAATATGTATGAATATGTATAAGGAATTACCACAATAATAATTAAAGTAAAAAAGGAATGTGTAATCCTTTAACAACAAGCTACCTCAAATGGAAGTCCGCAAACCTTTTCTAATTTCTTTTATTTATTTTGGTGATTTCTTCTGATTGCATAGTTCATTACTTGTATATATGTATTATACATTTTTTTATGTATAAAAAGTGTTGATATTGTTTTTTCTCTGCGATTATATGTATTTACAAACAAACATCTAAAAACAAGTAGGAAATTAAGAAATGTGACTAAGATCTTTCAGCAAAAACTATTGGTCAGTCACCAAAGAAGTGAAACAAGTGAAATTTGAATGTGACTCTGATTATGACGGTTTAAATCCAAGGGCAAACTATTTGGCTCGCGGGACACATGGACTTCAAAAATTATTTGGTGGGCCGGAGTGAAAGACAGATCTCAACTTACATGATCTCATTTTTTTATCTTTTACCCTCGTCTTGAATAAATGTAAGAAATAAAAAAAAACGCAGAGTAATTTAATTTTCAATTCCTTACAGAACCAATTTCCCGTGATAGTGTTAGTATAAAAGCCAGTTTTGGTATCTTTGAATGATTTACTGTTAGGTTTTCTAAAAAAGTTCATGTACTCAATATCATTTCCATTAATCTGATAGAATTATTGATCCAAGTTTTGCATTTTTGAAAATTATTTGTTTTTGTTGTTATTTCTATCTTAAACAGGGCTCTGCATTATTTTTTAGCCAGGTGTTCTTTCTACTATTCTTAAAACACACATCTCTTTATCAAAATGTTCGATGTGACATTTTACTTCATAAAATTAACTTTCAGCGAGTTTAATGACAATATGCTCTTTTCCGAGTGACTCGAAGAACTTGAATAGAGTTGTATTGAACCTTGGCAAGGACCTTGAAAGTTTTCACATATTGTCTCATGCCTCTTAGGTCATATAAATTGAGGTACTTCTATACTCTCTTTTTAGTATTTTTAGGATTAATGTTTTCACCACTTTTACCAAGTATATATAGCGAGGGAGCCTCTTCAACAGTTTAATTTCGTTTGTTGTTCACATTTTTCAAAAATAAGATATTATTTTAATTTTACAAAAACAATAATAAGTCGGTTTAGGGTATATTTAGTTTTACATTTATTCAAAAGAGGTAAAAACAAAAAAAAAATACCCACAAAAAAATTTAGCTCGCGCCATGGGATTATAAGTATTGAAGAACTAGCGGGTCAGATTGAAAGGACCGCAGGATATGGCTCGGGGGCCGTAGTTTGCCCACCTCTGTCTTAATCCCATTTCTGAATTTCATGTTTTTTTTTATTTCATGTGTTTACTGTGTAATGTTGTTTTGTACATATATATATATATACTTGAACATAGGGAAACTAGTCCACTGGATATATTAAAACTTAAGAAAAAAAGCACACAGAACAAAAACATACTTGAATTAAATACACTGTAATTTGTATTTTGAAGAGCAGTTTGTAATCTAGAGTAATGAAGTTTGATTCGCCTGCCTGGGAACATCTATGTTACTTCTGATTAGAAATGGGAAGACACATTAAGTCTCCAAACAAAAGATTTCATCAAATGTTGACGCGTTTCGAACACTAAGTGTTTGAAACGCGTCGATATTTGATGAATCTTTTGTATGCAGACAGTGTTTCTTCCCCTTTCTGATCATGAGTAAAAGTTTACATAACCGTGACTTTCTTGCTTCATTTCTCTTTTAATCTTTTATTGATTTCTTAACTGCTGTTCAAAGTATTGATATTAGTAAATTTTTCTTCTGCTTTGAGTCCTGCTTTAGTTTTGTGTATATAGTTAAATATGAGTAAAGAGTTACAAATAAGGAAAGATTAACACTTAACGGTCTCAAATTTTCGGTTTCAACCATCATCAGGAAAATAAATAGACGAAGATCAATTCCGCTGGTGCAAAGATGTTTGGAAACCCAATACTATTTATGGGTAGCTTTACTCATATTTGATCTGCCTGTGATTGTTTCATGGTTGTTCAAAGTATATATATAAAATTCAATGTTTTCTTATTTTGGCATATATTCAATACTATTTTTCTTAATGTATCGAGTTTTGGTGTATTTTGGTCGATAGACCAAATGAACATAAATAAAGAAAAATAGTGTTGTATATATATTCTATAAAACTACCATTTTATAAGAATAGAATACCTTTTGTATCTGAACTCTTTGTAACTTTCTTAAAATCAAATAAATAATTTAATAGTTTAATGTTTTAATTAATAATTACTTCATTTAATGTTACATGAACACACTTTTTTTCAACAGAAATCTTGTTTTACGTTTTAATACAAGAAATTTGATCACAAGATATTTAATGATTTGATTTGACGTGTAAGAAATTAAAACCTAGAACTAATAAACAAACTCCAAACAACTTTATATTTGATTATGTTCTCCAGGGTGAAGCATGGTTGTTTAGCGAGAATATTGCAATCAGTCTACACGTTGTAGCCTTAATATTTCAACTTGTCACACATATTTTCTTTGTTTGATTAAGAACTCCTTTATTTGTAGGTAATATGAGAACATGGAAAAGCAACTTTTTATTCTTTATGGCAATACGACTATTAACGACTATTTTCTCGGGTAATTCTGTTAACTTAAAATTTATTATTTAATATTGCCATACTAAGAATACTTCATGAGCTTCAATATGGATTAGTAATATTACTCATCTTTTGCACTATGGATGACAAAAACCGTATCTATAGTTTTAAGTAAATAAGTATCTTTATAAGAAACAACATACCCATCACAATAGCAAAACAATAGAAGCAGTTCCAAAAATTTGGATTAAAGAAATAGAAAAATCTTTATGGTTTAAAAGAATTACCCTGGAATTCTTGGGTATAAAAGCACTTTTGATAACATATTCTTACTATACATTGAGTCAGTAGGAATACTTAGATTTCTTTCAAATTAGAACAATACAGTGCTAATGTAAAGCATAATTAGTGTAAGCATAGGATCTCATGGGGGGGGGGGGGGGGGGGTCGAGAGATCAAATGATCACCTGGACTGGAAGTTTCGTAACTTTAAGAAAGAAGCTCCAACTGGATATATGATGACTAGTCAAGAATTAATAATAAAAACCAGTAAATGTAAGTAACTCTCGTAAGCATTATTTTGAAGTTTACTAAAGAATTTAAAATAAAAAAAAAGTGTTTAAACAAATTGAAGCTCAATAGACCTGATAAGGTAGTGCTAGTCCGATGAGTCTCAGCCTTCAATTTAATCATATTAATAATAACATAACTGATTGTTCTACATTAACATTTCAATTTTTTTTAAAACTGAAAAAAATGTTATTGTTACAATTAAAACAAATTAAATCATTAAATTGATTATCATAAGTTTGATAACACTTTAGTAAAAGGTATGATACAACTTCATCACAATGGCCACATTAGAATATAACAAAAACTCTTGTGATTGTCAACGATATCCTCAAGTTAGATTGTAAGGATAAGCTAGATCTTATCCTTACTGCTAGTAAAGTTTAATATAGACGTCACGTCCACTCCAGATTTTTTTAAAGTTTTATAACTATGTTTGTAGTTAAAAATTTCTATTATAGCACCGTAATTTTTGGTTGATTTTTCTGATAAAATTTAATTGTTCGATACTTAGCTGGAGGCATAAACAAATCTGAATCCATTAAAGCTACCATAACGCCGCATCCGTTCATGTAATTTTAAAAAATAAGTCATTTACTCGCCCTCACATAAGATGCTATTTTGTGAATCAATCACAGCTCAAAATTTTTAAATGATATAAAAGCCTTTTCAGTTGCATTAAAAATCGGAGGGTTTTTTTCAGTTAACCTTGTGATAATCTCATAATAATCCCAAAGTTCAATCAATCTAGAGTTAGCGGTTAAGAAAAAAAACGTCATTTGGAAGCAATCAGGGCTCTACTAATTAAGTCGTTAGGTTGTGCTCAACTCAGACCTTGGACACCAAAACAGCTACATTGGCTATCAAGCTACAGTATGTACCATACTTCATGAAATTTATCAGTAGTATATCCAAGTAGTATATAGTATATCCAAATGTGTTATAATATATTCGAAATTGATGGATAGTTGCAAACTGAGTTTCTTAACTTGTTCTAATGGGGAATTGAACAGTCATTATGGTTATTTCCTTGGCACATTAAAAATCTTGAGCATACCGTGCCTCTAATAGGATGTAAACGGCAAAGCACACTACTCTAAATAAACTTGAAGGAAAGTGAAGCTTAGGATTCTCGATATAGAATAAAGCAGGTAATGGTTATAACCTCCCACCCTAAACTAAAATGGCCCCAAATAACAAAATATCACTGAACGCAAAAACCTATACAAGTTGGCGTTAGAAGCAGCCATAGTATCATAAAAACAGAAATGATGTGTTTATAATAAAAAAAAAGTAAAACTGAGTCCTTCGTATGTTATAGTCATCTAGGTGGATAAGTAATAAATTTCCTAGGAGTCGATTTTTCTGGCTCAGATACCACCACTGCTTTATGGACGTTACACAATAATTAATAAGGTTTCTGTGGTTTCTCAAGTCTGATATAAGCTAGGTTTCAAGAGAGCATTGAAGTAATATAAAATAGTTATCTAAATTCAGTAAGTGTGTTTGACACAATATTCTTTTAACTTTGATGAGTAAAATATATTTTTATTTAATTCCCAGCTAATGACTGGAAAGAAAGAAAACCTTTTCAGTTTATGAGTTAAGTCTATTCATTGGAAACATAACACATACAACCAGTCATTGTTTTCCACCTAATTAATTAGTTAAAAAGGATATATTACACTCGGTTAGGTAATAATAAAACCATTTCCTATTTGACGTAATAATAAAAAGTTGTTGGCGCGAAAGGGACTGTAGAGATCGTATCCTTGGTGACAGCACAGGTTGTTTGTTTGTTTGTTGAAATCAATTAGTTCATTAAAAGATCATTCACCTAACTGTATAATGGTAAGCATTGACAAAAGTAATATTACTTTTATTAACATTTATTGACAACAAAATTCATGCTAACCTTACTAAAAATGAACACATTTTCTAAAAATATAAATTATATTTTTTAAAATGTTCAGCAATCGCTTTATAAAGTCCATCTCAGAGCCATATAGGCATAATACCATTTTATGAGCGATATAGCCAAAGATAATTGAAAACATGTTCTCCCTACGGTTAAATTACCTGGGAAAGGGTTCTTGAAAGTGACTATTCTTAAGATACAAACACCAGTTCAATTCAAAAACAGTACACAAATCTTCAAATAAAATCACTATAAGTATTGAACAACAGTAGAACATAAAGATTATACTTGATGTAATTGTGTAATAAAAATAGTATACTACCTTATATACACTGTGAGTAGTATACATGTAATTATAAAATGTCAGTGCTTGTATTATTTTTACACTCAAAGTGAAAAAAACAATATAAAATATAATATAAAAACTGGTCTTCATCTATATAATTGTTGTTTGACAAAACTAATATGATGGGTCTAATTTTTTGTTGGTTATTGTTTCATATAGAAAATTTCCTACAACAAATGTTATAGTAGAAAAATTTCCAGTTTACTTTTCTGATTTTACCAATTAAGAATTTAAATTGTTATTTTTCCAACTCATTTATTCTTTTATATGTTCTCTCTAACATTGTTTGTGAGCCACTACTAGTACGCCATCTATTATACCACATAAACGTAAAATTATGTTCTGATTTATTTTTGAAATTATGTTTACCGTAATTAGGATATTCAAACAGGAAAATATTGCTTTCTAACTAAATAATTAATAATTTAATAATTATAGCAATAATTTATAATTAAATTTAAGAAATAACATAAGAAGTTCATAAGCTCTTGTTCAAAACTGATCACATATTTTTTAAGTTTTAAAGAGATCATTGAAGGATTTAAACGGCATTTTCCTTTCTGACAAAAAAAAACTTACTTATCTAAAGTAATTTTGTAGACTTACTTTAAATTAAGTAATTTATGTATTAAGTTCATTCACTCATTTTAAACAGAAAATGTTTCGTACATGATTTGTCGTTTCGAAACTGTCGAGAATAATTTATTACAGATTTGAACCATGTAGGGTGTGATAGAAGCCAAATATGATTACCTATCCTTAATGGAAGTCGTGATTTTCATAAACAATTTGCTTACGTCACATATATTTTACAGGAATCTATAGCAACATTAGAAAAGCCAACCGCCAGGGTGCCCCTGCCTGACTGGCACGGCAAAGTTTGGGAACTGCGTCAGACCTGCGACACGAGACGAAATGACGCTGTCGTCATTCGGTCAGAGGCAAGGATCCTTCGAAATGAAACTGACTCGAGGACCCTGTGGGACTCTTACCACAACAATGCCCGCCTTGCTGACAGGTTATCTAGTGCCACTCACAATTAAAAATTGAAATTTGTTTTCCTTTTTTACTTTCAACAGTTAGTGATAGAAGTTAATTATTTTTACAAAGTAATTTTATATTATTTTTGGTTCACTTTAAGATATTTATGAAAAAAAAATTAAAAAAAATAAAAAATGATTTTCTTTACTAAAAATTCTTTAATGAAAATCATAAAGGCATATTTTATTGGTTTGTGCCTTCCATGTGATGATAGCTGTTTTGTTATTCTTTAGAAAGAACAATATTTTTCATTCATTATCAAATATAATATCAAGATGATAATAAAAAAAAAATTAACCAATATATTTTTTAGCAAAATTTCATTCTTTTTTATGAGCCGTTTAGCGTTAAAAAAAGATTCTCTCAAAACATAAAAACTTTTTTTTACACTAGTTAATGTAATTCTGAAAATAAATACTTCCACTCATCCTCCTGATAATACTCTATTTTTAGGTATAAAATCATTTTGATCCGTCAAACAGTATGGTTTGTATCCTCCTCACAAGCATTTTAGGGCCTATTGCATTTGTTTTTCCATGTTTTATCGCAATTAAAGATATAGATACGACGAACTAAATAAATAATTTACAAAACAGGATTTTAGGCCTAATATATTTTCCTGTATATTTAATAGTTAAATTATATTCGCGTAAACAAAATAAAAGATTCAATGAAATATTTTATTAAAATAAATAAATTAGGTACTTATTTTTTTTTCTTATTAAGTACCACTTAGAATATTTACTAATAAGCCATTATAATTCCCTATAAGCTAACCATAAACCATGGCCACCAGCCATTATGGATAATACTACTTTGTCAGTATATTTTGTGTATAATTTATTTCATGTCATAAATTGATGGTGCTTTAGGTTGGTGGAGTTGTCACGATGGAGGGAGACATTCGAAAGTTTACTTCAAGCCATAGACAGAGAGATTCGAATGATAGCAGAAGAGAAAGCCTTAACAGAATCGGAGATCGAGTTTTTGGGGCTTAACTTTACGATCGTCAATGAATGCCTCACACAGAGGGACCAGAGAGGAGGAGCTGATCTCTGCACTGATGATGCAGAACTTGAAATAAAAAATGTGAGTTCTAAGCGGTTTGACTTCCTTCTTAATACCGATATTCAAACTCAAGGGAAATGCTAGTGAAATGTGACGTAAGCCGACCTTTATTAAATTACGAAGCTCAACTTTATTAAATTACTTTCTCTGTTCGTTTCACTCTGTCCTTATGGAATCTGTCGCTATGTTTTGTTTACTCAAATTGGGATAATTGTCCACGCTTTGGACGAAAGGTTTAGAGGGATTTTTATTTATAGTAGAACTATTATTAATTTGTTTACACTATATTTTATTTGTGCTTCTTATTTTTTTGTTTATTACCATCTTTTTATTGTTTTTAACGTTATTGATTTTATTTTTACAAAATAATCACCTATTATTTTTCTATCTTTTAATAATTTTAACTTTTTCTCTTTGAACATTTATTTGAATATTTTTCTTTCTTATACTTTTTCATGTCTTTGGCTACACTGTCGGTTGCCGAACATCACCTTGCCTGAGTCATCCTCCCTCATTTTAGAGTATTCAGTTAAGTAAGAACTGACGGTGTAGTATTGCGCATGGTCGTGTATTAAGGAAGGTATTAAAGAGTGACATAAATATAATTAAAGGAAAAGAAAGGTTCAAAGGATAAAAAGGTATAAAAATAATAGGTGAAATATTATAAGAATAGTAATATTGTACAAACTAATCTATCACATTTCAATTTTACATTCTCCCCTGCCTACGGTTGCACACTAACGTCCCTAGTGAAACATAACCGCAGAGCTCTCTATGGCATTTCATTTCATTTGTAAAAACCCCTCTTTCTAGATTCTCAATGAATGTCTGGGAGGATTTACTTTCGCATTGATATTAGCCGTTCTGCTTGTGATGGCTCATTGAACACTTGTATAACAGTAAGTAATTTAAACTCATATGAATGCAATTATTCACTGGAAACTTCATTATTTCTAAGTAGTATTGTAACATGATCTAATTGGCATCATGACAATACACCTGGTGTCGCCTGTTTCAAGTCTCGTTACACTTACAAATGTCATCTCAACAGTTATCATTCTTGATTAGCTACTTGGGTTATAGATCGAACAAACAGAAGTTAACTCCGACTAGAATAAGTAGATTTACATTATAGTGTTGTTTTTCTTTATTAACATAATGAAAAATAAAATGTAACTTCATCACAAGAAAACAAGTATTAAGTTTATTTTATCTTCCATCATCTCCAGCATGAAAAGAAAAATTACATTTGCTTAACTTTAACGCCCACCATTTACCTTTGTTTAGGTGTTAAAAATCTAATTTATTAAAAAACACTTAACATTAATTAATGTCCTGGTGTAAACGAGTGTAATGTTGACAGGAGCTGAAGATACTCGAGTCTTTGAAGCGGATGCTGACAGAGAAGTGTCAGTCAGCCTGGGAGCAGATCAATATTTTAGAGGAAGTCAAATTCAAAATCCAGCAGGATGTTCAGGACAAGACAACTTCGATTACAATCGATGAGAATAACCTCGACATGGATCGCTTTGGTGCGAATATCAGCAACAAACCCAATCCACTTCGTCGACCCTCCAAGTAAGTTATATTACGTATAAGAACACTTTAAATCTAAGGCAAGCAAACTTCTCATTCCAAGGGTCATATAAAAAAGATTAAAGGGCCGCTTGGTATATGAATTAAAGTAATACTTGAAATAGCCGAGATCTGATATTGAAACTTAGTGCAAAGGGGTGTAATGTTGTTGACCTGTGTTGAATTTGAAACGTACTATTTGAATATAGTTAGTTAATGAAACTTGTCACTAAATGGATTAATGGCTTATATATAAGTTCATAGAGGTGCATCTTATATTGTAAGATCTTGCAAGAAACTAATATAAAGTCAATCTAATCATATTTGGTTTTACAAATTTGCCAGATTACCAAATATGAAAGCACATGCTAATGTTATGATTTACTGTTATAACACACTGAGTGATAACTTTCATTATAACCATTCTCCTCTAAATAACATGATTTCAGGCCAGGAGAAAACCTTCAACTTTCCGATTACAAATATAGACCTAAATGTTTCAGTAACAGTTCCCACCATATTTTCAAAAAGTTTGTTCTCAACTTTAATTGATTGCCTAAATCTACCAAAATAAAATGCTCTTTCTAATGGGATTGTTCCTTTTATCAAATATATTATTTATTCTGTTTCTAAAAAATTTTTCTACCTTTTAATCTCTGTTAACATATGTCACTAAAATTACCTTTACCTCAACACGTACATCTGACAGATGTTTGAAGTTTTTCTATTTCATTCTTTTTTAAAAACCTGACGGGAACTTTTATTTGTTGAAGTATCTGGGCTTATAAATAGAAATAATCAAGTAATTTGGTGTTTTTCAGGGTTTGTCAAAGTTGTATGCAACTATTTCTAATAAAAATTATACAATGTTTCGCTATGTCTGTTAAAGAATTGATCCATCTTTAGTTGAGTTTAGATTTCAGCTTAATTCAAAATTGAAGGATGGATAAAAAAACTGGACTTCTTTCCCTTTTTTCAAATATAGAGTAAATAGTAATTATAAACATGATGTAAGGTTAAAATAATGTAAAAGAGTCCTTATGAAATTATGAACTATTAATGATGTTATAATGTTTCTGGTATAAAATAATGATTGTTTTATTAGAATGATTACTTATGAGTGTTGGTTGGAAAACTGTCGCTACCTGAAACTGAAGGCAGATAACGAACTGGCAGAATCTCAAAAGTTACGTGAGTCAATGTATGTGCCCAGAGAGCGAGCAAGGAACGATCTTAAGATTCAAAATGATTCGACATGTTTTGCACTGAGGAAACGAATATATGAAACGCAACGGATAAAGAATGAGCTTGACTGGCAGAGACTTAATGTAAGTGTTTGTTTTGTTCCTAACGCCCTCAATTTACCTTCTGTGTTATTTTAGGGGTGGGAAGTCAGATGGTCTATTGATATTTAGCATGTATTATATTAATTTTACACCATTAGTCTGAAATTTTGCCTGTTAGATTGATTAGTTATTCTTAAGAAGTACTTGGCATCATAGTACCGACAATAGGTTCGGAACCAACTTCACAACACCCACTCTGAGGGATGATTGGCACAAGATTTCTCATGTTGCACATAGGAAATCTAAAGTAATGATCAAAATTGAAACCTCCAAACTCTAGTATTGAAGGCAATAACGCTGCCTGCGAAAACTCTTTGGTTATTTAATTGGATGTATAATTAATTTCATATTATCATCTCATAATGATGTACATCATTATGTATAATGTCTGTATAATTATGTATAATCAGCAGCCCCACAGCTCTGAAAGATGAAGTTTGTAGAGCAAAAATTCTTGAAAATGCGGGATATTTGTATATTTTCAAACATTTCCAAACTGATTCTGAGGTAAAATGGATAAACCAACAAAAGTCTCCACACAAATGAAGTTTTATTCAACGCGTTTCGAACACTTTGTGTTCATCATCAGGAAGACACCAAGGATGTGGTACTGACGGGTTGGTCCAGTGAAAACAACTAAGAACACAAAGTGTTCGAAATGCGTTGAATAAAACTTCATTTGTGTGGAGACTTTTGTTGGTTTATCCATTTTACCTCAGAATGAGTAAATACCACACTATTACGGATTGCACAACTAATGATTTCCAAACTGTTTATTAGTTCATCCCCAGGCGTACCCTTGTTTCCAGGTTCTCACATGAAATACATATTATTTACACTGTCCTTATTATTAATTTATGACCTTTCAATATATCAGCCTAGAGCCCATTAATCGAAATCAGAAAGCATTCAATCCAGTGTTCACTTTGATGCCCTCTGAAAAATAATTTATGAGGGAAATTGATCTAACCAACTTATAGATCAAATAATAAATGTTTTACTTTACTATAAGTAATGTATAGTTATCGTGAAAAAATTCTATCTCGAGATTTTGATGGAATTATATGTTTTGATGTCGCAAAAGTCGTTTTATGATGTTTTTCGATGGTGTCTGAGTGTGTTAGCATTACTTGTTACCACGCTACGGTCCAGAATCTTTGATGGATCAAGTGAAATTTTACACAAAAATGGGCCTCATAGTGTAGATCAGTGTTTCCCAAACTTTTTCGAGTGACCGCCCCCTTGGGTCCATAAACCTATAACTCAACACCCTTGAATAATAATCAGATTCCTAGACTAAATAACCAAATGAGTAACATTTTAATAATTAAATTAAAATAATTACTAATTGAATATTTATTTAGTAATTAGTTATTGAATACCACCTCTAGAATCTAAGAGATGTATTGTTTTATAGCATATTTGTGCAAAAGAATACACAATAAAAGAAACTTAGGTGAGAATATACTTTTAACATAAAAATGAATTATCAAAACAAATAATTTTAAGAAACTGTTTCCTAGAAGTTTACATGTTGTGTTTTCACTTAAATTTAGAAATTATATTGCGTGAACATTTTCAATTTATGAAAATAGAATCCCCGCTCCTTTTTGCATTACCGCCCCCCGATATCAAATCACCGCCCCCAGGGGGGCGGTACCTCCCACTTTGGGAAACACTGGTGTAGATGATCCCTATTGTTTGGGAAGAATTATACATGACGGGAAAGTCACTTTTTTTGCCAAAAACCGGTTTTTAAAAAACATTTTTTTCTCCTAAACTGCTAATTTTAGAGTTTTTAAATTTTGGCATGATCTTTGGTGTTACTAATGCAATAAACGAAAAATATATTCAGAATTTTAAAACTAAGGGAAATATTTTTTTTCAATAATATGTAAAAATTTTGACATAATTCAATCTCAAAGCTTGTAAAAGCCATACCGTTTGACGGATCAAAATGAAACTATGCTTGAAAATAGAACATTATATGGAGAATGATTTGAGATAATTTTTTTCATAATTACATTCACCAAAGGGGCGTTAAAGTACGATTTCTGTTTTCAGAAAATGTTTTTTGACGCTAACGGCTCATTAAAAAAAAATGAAAAATTTACTAAAAAATATCAAAAAAATAGCAATTTCTAAAAAAAATCATGAAATTTCAATCACGGCAAAGAGCAATGCAAAGAGCAAACTATAAAAACTGTTTGTTTATCCTAGACTAAGGGATCACCTGCTATACTTGTGGAATTTTTGATATTTTTTTACATTGAATTAGAAATTTTTTGATCGTATCCACTAAAATAAAATTGATGTTTATAATGAAAAAATTTAAATAATTTATGACTTATATGAGATATAAGAGGTATAATATTTTACATTTAAAAAAATCACCGCCAATAAACATTAATAAATCACTTTTGCCTTCCATGGCAAGATGGATTTGCCTCATAAAATGCTGTAATAAATCTGTATATTGCATTCTTGAGCAAAACTTAATATCAGTTTTAATTACTTTATCTTTGTGAATTGTAGTATCTCTCATGCTATTGAAATGTAATGAATGGACTCTTTCTTCAAAAAGAGAGGGGTTATGTTTGTTGACAAATATCCAGTTTTTTCACTATTCCAGTTTAATAGTTCATATTTATTATTTTCAAAAACTAGGAGCTCCAAACTATAAAAGTTTTAAATTATACTGAATAGCTGGCTTTGACTTTGACTTGAGTATATAAACTTGCTAATTACTAATATATTTTTTCTCAATGTACATTCATAGCAACCTTATAACAGAGTACAAGACGCAGGAAAAAAGATAACACTCACTCAGAGAAAATTGGTTTATATGATTTTTGACAAAGGAAAAGGAAAATGATTTTATTAAATACTAAGGAGCCATAAATTTCCCAGTATAATAATTCTATAAAAGACCAAAAATGTTCAACATAATTAAAAATTGAAATCTTTTGTTTGAAGATTATTATCTTCAAAATGTAAATGTAATTATCGTACCTCCTTAATGATAAATTATCTTAAAACAACATTTTTTCTTCGATGTTTTTCAGAGAAAATGTATTTTCTTATTTTAAATTTGAAAATTTGACTTAAATATTCAATGTAGAAGCAGGTCAAGGAAACGATGTAAGAAATCCACTGGCTATTTGAAGAAAAGCCATGTTCTCTTGTAGGAGATTATTTCGTATCAAGAAATTTTCTCTTTGGCTTTTCAAAAATGTTATTACTGCTGTAGTTATGTAAAAAAAGAACTTATGTATTTATAAGTTTATCAATCACTATCTGTACTACCTCAGGAATGAAAGACTAATAGACATCTTCCATTTAAATGTTTACATTATGCCTAAATGAGATATATATTATATACCCAAGAAGATTGATATTAAATTTACTTATAGTAAAGGTGAGTGAAGGCCACTCCAGATTTTTTTTTTTGATACTTCATTTTCTTTTCTGCTCATAATGATTAAAGGCTGAGTAATGAAGGAACACAGGTTAATTTTAGTCAATTCTGTTTAAAATTCGTTTATGAGTTTTGCATTTTTTGTAAATAAGATATAGACAAACCATTATAACACATTATGAGTTAATAAAAAAATGTCAACATGAGTTGAGCAAACATTTAGACTGGCTCACATTAATTCAGTCATATTAATGATTATAGATCGTCACATATGATGTTAAACTTATAGATTAAACGTTTTATATTGTTTGGATCATCTGCTTTAGCAGTGCAGTAATTGATTAGAGCTACATATCACTTGTTTTATGTGCAGGGGCACTGTTTTAGCTGGTATCCCAGTAGGTCTCACGAATATAAATATATAGTTACTTATGAAGAGTTATACAACAAATCATACTCCTATGCTAATGACTCCTATAGACAATTAAAATTATCTATATGTGCATAATAAATAATATAACATTTAAATCAAAAGTGCTATTTTTAGATGGTGCGAGATATGGAAAAATTGTATAAGGAGATAGAGTTGCTTGAGAGAGCTGTGGAAAACAAGAAGAATGCTCTGAAATGTGCCGAAACCAGAAGTGAAAATAGGTTTGTTTTCTCGTATTAGTTTTGTTTGATTAAAGTAGCATAGTTATAACTCAAGTAATGATCATTTCTTGTGTCCCTGATGGATTGAAAAACTTTGTTTTGCAGACTGCGAAGGTCTGGTGCGGAGTGTTGCAGAGACGAAGTGGCCATCGGACTCGAGGACGAAGTCTGTCAACTCAGATTGACTTCCTCTGTCCTACAGAAGAAGTTTGATGATGCTAAGTTAGTAATTCTTTCTATATCAGTACACTATATCTTTTGTAAGAAAGCTGTTATGTTTTCTTGCATTCTGTGCCATTCTTTTATGGAATTAAAATTGCTGTTGCTTGTCAAGTACGGTATCCAAAAATAGAAATAATGTACAGCATTGAACATTCAATGTTTTGCAACAGTAAGACAAAATAAATTAATGTCATAGAATTCTTTTGACCAACGAAAATAGTAGAAAAGATGTGTTGTCCTTACAGTGGCCATAATGCATACATAAACATATTTTATTAACATTGAACAAACTTATTCGTAATTTTTTATGCAGCATTTGGATGATACCGATATAATACTTTTTCTGCCTTTAGATCCTAAAGCAGCCCATTCACCTACCGTAGATTTAATTTAATAGAATTGAATGAAGCGATGGAATTCGTTGAATCCAATGTTCTTGATGAAGTTGCATTGAATGAAATCACATAAGTGAAATTAACGAACTAATACAACTAAATGAATTTATATGAAGTATATTATGCAGTATTTCAATGTATTTAAATTCTGCATATTGTATTTTTTTATAACAATAAAGGACATTATGTTATAATGTCCATTTAATAAATAATATTTAAAATGATCACTTCAGTTTTGAAGTATTCCTTCCCATGACAACTGGCCTTCGTATCCATTGATTCATTGAGTTGTACGAACTCAGCATGCTGATTTGCATTTCTTCGCAAAATTTATGACTTTTCTCACTATTTCACACATATATGATTTAGGATATCAGTCAAGAAAACGTATGTAATAATGGAATTATTTTCTATCAAAAGATACATTGCAACTAACCAGCATTTTCGCTCATCTATTTACTGATGGTTTTTTCCAATTTATTTTATGAAAAAATTACATACATGCTGTATGTATAATATACTAATAATATAATAATAATAATGTATGTATGTATAATATAAAAATACAAAAAAACTCTTCTACATGAGAAAGGGGGAGCTTCTAGATGAATAATTATTTAAATTTTTTTTTTATATAATACATATTCTCTACTAATTGATTTTACCATTAATTGATTTGATGATGGTAACAAGTTTGGAGAGAGGTTGGTATTAATCAAATCGAAGATGGTTGTTTAAGAACAAAAAACATTGAAGAAATAATTTCTAAAATGTTTAATGTACTTCTTTTGTTTCCACCAGGCGAAGTCGCCACCTATTCATTTCTTTCATGAGATTCTTCCATACTGAATAACTTGTCTACCGATGGCTGACTTTATTAATTCTCTTTTTTCACCTCTTATCTGTCTTACTCTCAGGTCTTGGAGATTCCTGAAGTATTTGTATGTTTGCAGCGTTTTTATATTTTGTTTGTGACCTCCCAGTGTGCAAGTTTTCTACATTTACTTATCTACTATTTTTTGCATGATACCTTTTTATATTTGATACACCATGTTTAATCTAATCTATGAAGAATGTACTTAGTTAAAATAGAAATAAATCATTTGGTTTCTTTGTAAGCTAAACAATTAAAAGGTTGAAACTATTTTTAATGATAAAACATAAGTTGGATTTAGTATATGAGTTCTACTAGAGTGGAAAGTTTCTAAAGTCACGTTTTATTTTCCTATCTTATTTATACACTAGCAAATGTACCCGTCTTTGACGGAATCAAAAATTCTATTATACTTGGTATTCCAACATATCAATTATAGTATTATACTAATACTATAATTAGAAATTATAGAATAGTAGAAAACACCATTATTAGTACAGTGTTAAACAAATGCCTCTGTATACACTACATTAGCTGTCTGTCCTTCAGATTCATGGAAGAACAATCAGTTGAAACCTCTGACTATTGAGCAAGTAAACTACAGTTGACCATGTGAGAAAAACTTGGTTTCGCTAACTTGAATTCCTGCGTTAGATAAAGTCTCCCTTTGCGACTTAGTTAACGTCATTGCGAAATAGACTCTGAGGGGACCTTGCAATCATTTGAATGGAAACAGACAGTGGTTCGGAAGACTCCCCAATACCACATCCAGTCATTATGTCCGCCTCTATGGCATATCTGTGTAGAGCACGAACTCAGAGTCGTGTCCCGTTGCACAGTTTTTGGGTCACTCATGTTTCGTAACATGAAATTTGTTACTGCTATAAATTGCAGCATCATTGGTGCTCCTACTTTAAGTTTTTACTCATGAGCAGGCAGTCCAGGAGAAATAAATTCAGAGTCAAGAAATTCAATTAGATAATGAACTGCTTCTTCATCACTAATCCAATCTCTTTACTGACTTGTAAGTTCTTTCCTCGGCTTCATATAGCGTAAGAACTTGTTTGTTGATTTCTCAAGCCTGTTCATATTAAGGGCTGAGAATTGCTCGTTTACAAAACATTTATTCTCAATAGATAGTACATCCTTAACTCTGTGAAACACCATTTCAATGATGTCAAATACGCAATATATTCATATGCTCAATTGAAATTAAAATCAACTAACAATACCTACTTGCCACACCTGTGTATTTTCAAAACAAACTTGTCTGTGAAGTTAGGAAAATACACCTAAAAGCCCCATAACTTCGCTTCTGTACTGAATTAATAATCTATTTAGAGCCCATATTTTAAGTTAGGCACACACAAATCCAGTGTCAATGTTTCAGCTCGCTATGTCTTATGGTGGCTGAGTTTACTTGTGACAAACATTTTTGCGTTAAACGTCCATAACTTCACTTCTACGTTGAATTTCCAATCAATTCATAGCCTATATTTTAAGTTAGACCTACACAAATCTACTGTAAAAGTTTCAGCTTTATATGTCTTATGGTAGCTGAGTTTACCTGTGACAAAGTTTTGCGGACAAACCGACAAACCGACAGAAATTTTTCTAAGGGTGGATTCGGTTTCTCCAATGTATGAAACGTAAAGAAAACTTGAAATGAGTCAGTTCTAAGCAATGTACAGACAAAATCATTATTTTATTTATAAAGATTAGACTTAAGTTTCTTATTAATAATGTCTGAAGAAATTTTCCCATTTCAGAGCGACATACAACAGTTTGGAAGATCAGCTGGTCCTTGTAGATCGAGAGCTCTACAACAAGAACCATGCTCTTCAAACGGACCTGCGTTGTTTGGACCTGCGAAACAGATTAAGTCAAGGGGACCGCGCTGCGCCAGACACACAGACAGACCGCAATGTCCAGCTCACCAAGATGCAAAACGAAATACCTCCCGAGTAGCACTAATAGAGCGCCATTTATTACTTCAAGCTGTTTTACTTTAATTTAACAAAAGAATAGTGACCATGAACACAATCAATTTTATTGCTGGACGGATTTACAAATTATAAGACACGCTTAGCACTTTTTTTTATGTATTTATGATTCTGTTTGGATGTGGTAGGCATGTATCCAAATACAGTCGATTCCGGTTAATTGGGACACATCGGGACCGAGGCGTTTTGTCCCAATAAAACGAATTTCACTTTTTTTTTGGAAATTCATTTGATTGGTTTTAGGAACAATGCCATTAAGCATTGGAGGGGGGGGGGGGTGTTTGTTTTGCCGCTGCACTGGCTCGGATGGAAAAGATAGCAAATGTGAACATGAGGCAGCTGCGGATTTTTAAAACACGGGTATCAGGTTCAGAAAGAAGCCGTCTTTCTGGCTTTCCAGGGATTTAGAAGGGGGTGGTCTTTGTTTTGCCGCTGCACCGGCTCGGTTAAACCGGAACTCAGTTAAAACATACTCGGTTAATCAGGACTCTACTGTACTAAAATCTTAAATTTACTGTCCCAATTAAGCGGAATGTTGTCCCAATTAAACATACAAATTTACAATTGTAGTTCATAGTTTGGTTTCCGTTCTTTGAGATTTGTCCCAATTAAGCGGAATCCACTGTATTGTCATCATCCACAAGTCCCATAATTTCAGAAATTTTGATTATTTGTCAAAGTCTCTTGTATAAAAATTCACCTTATTTTTCTTTTGCAATATTATATCGTAGGAATTTGTCTATAGAAAGTTACTTTATTATACCTCCGACTACCTTTTATCGACACCGAAATACTAATTTTCACTCACTCCTAGTTATTCTAGAGCCCTTTGTATCGAACTTCGATGGAGAGATTTAAGTCATTCTTCTTCCCTTCAGTTTATTGAACACAGAGAGCCAAGAAAAGTGGTAATTTGAACTAGGTAACTGAAGACAACTAGGAAAATGTATTAGGTTTTTATTTTCTGAAGTGCGTTTGAATACTGTTATCTAATTACGAAACTAATTGATGATACTAGCTGAATTGATACTTCTTGCTGTTTTCCTTGAAGAATAGAGTTCAAAATGTTAACATGATTTGTCAGGTCTGTTAGAAAAGCTAATCGAAATAAAAATTCTCGGTCTTCCAACTTTTTCTCAAGTTCATTGGTATCAGGTGACGCATATTTTGTCGAAATACAGGAATTTGCTTTCTTACAGCAAAATATCGTTCCATGCACTTTCCTACACTCACCCACCTCACATGGTTTTATAATAGCAAGTCTCCATGTTTGGCTTCTGTATTTAGTAAAAACTCCTTGTCTGTGTAACAGGGAACAGGAAACTTTCAAATCATATTTATAATTTTAATCACAAGTTTGAAAGCATGATCCTGATGATGCAATTTACACCAAAAGTTTCTGATTAAGATACTCCGTTTTCGTGAAGCAACTCTAAAAATCTATTGACTGTACGAGTGAAAGGATAACTTTTTAGTTCTACCTAAAAAGGTAGAACTTGTTACTTGTTGGATTGGTTTTCTTTAAGGTTCAATATAAATAATTCATTTGAAGTAAACTGATATTTAAAATTGTAATGATAATCAATAACCAATCAATTCAAATATTGCATATTTTTTAAAAATATAATTTTTTATTTTTACAAATGTCTGCATACGTATCATTAATTTATAACACTAGTTTTTAATTTATAAAGTAATTTATAGTGTTTACAGGTTGAGTAACTTGTAAAACATTAAATCAGCTTACATTATCTTTAATTCATTATTAATAAGAAAAACATCTGAATACATGTAACATACTTTATTATATTTTTACATTTATATTGTATAAAGAATGGAATTAAACGATTTGAGACCAGTCATATTAAATTTCTTCCTTACTCGCATTTATCATAGGCTGTTTAAATATTTTTGTAATAAAATTATTAAATCATTACAATTTAAAATAAACTTATTCATTATGTTACTAAATCAAGATGCAACTTATTGTTAATGCAGCCAGTATAAATTGTTTCATTTAATTGGTTATATATATATATATATCTCTTGTAAACAGGAAAACTATCCAAAAGGACAATAAACGTTTCACGATGAATCGCAAACACAGAACTAAGGAACAAACATACTTACTGTCTCTAATTTTCGGTTGAACCGTCATCAGGAGAGTTGAGATAGGGACACCAAGCGCACTTGTGAAGCAACGGTTGGAGACCCAACATATATGTCTCATATATATATATATATATATATATATATATCTGTGTTACTCTTCTTGAATTTTGAACTCGTATTGATTCCAGTTTGGAAACTGTGTGTTACTCTTCTTGAATTCTGAACTCGTGTGTATATATGTTTAACTCAAAATTCGAAAAAAACGATCCAAACTGGACGCAAATTAGCTCAAAAACGAAGAAAAGCAACACACAGAGAAAGACACACTTACAAACTCAAATTTTCGGATGTCCGGCAATCTCGACGATCGCAGCCCCTCGAGCCCAGAGGCGAGCAGTAAACTCTCCTGGGCATCAGGTCTCAGTGGGAGAAGTGGTTGCCGAGGTTAGGGGGGCGTCTAAAGGACAGGCGGGGTTGATTATGAAAAATAGCAGAAGTGGAAGGAGAAAAGAATAGGATGGGGAACAGGTCCTATTCTAGGATGCGTTTAAGTTTATGAATGCCTGGGATAAAGGTGTTCACAGGGTGGGTGGATTCATTTGGAGGGGTAGGTGGAATAGCTCCAGGATTGAAGGGTACATCGGCCAATCTGCTTGTCTTAATTTTAATTTTATTTCTTCTGTTCGTCTCTACTTCATTACTTCCTGAACCGGGCGCGCGTGGCGGCACAGTCGGTTGCGGGACGGTTTCCTGCCGTTGTGTTTCCGGCGTGCTTGGTCGCCCATTCTATTTTCTCCTGAAGACGGAACATCCGAAAATCTGTGTGTTGCTTTTCTTCGTTTTTGAGCTGATATATATATATTTGTATCAAATCTGTAATGCAATATACAGCTCGAGTGGTTTTCTTCAGGCTCACCTGCTCTTGGTGTTAGATGTAGTAAGGGATTCAAAAAGTTAGCCTGAAGGAGAATGATTCAACAAATTTACTGTTCTGATGAAGTTAGGATAGGTTGCAGTGGTAGTCCTACAAGGAACACACAAAGTTTTATATATTCATATATTGAATTATCTGTAAAAAAAAATAGTGTAGAATATATGTGGCCGAGAAAAGAAAAGATTGACAAACTATACATATTTATCTAAATTTAAGTGTTAAGAAACACATGAGTTAAATACATTAACAAAATGAAGACTCCACTACGGCAAATTGGACAACGCCTGACTCTCTGACTCTATGGCAACTTTAACTTTTTTGAACTTACTAGGAATTCAAACTATAGTAATATATAAAAAAAAACAATATAATATTACTAAAAAGTGTCGTCAATGTGGTGGAATACATTTTATAAAATACATTTAATTTTGTAAAAATTAAATATATATTAATATCCGTATTAAAACATATCCGTATTAATATATTATACTAATGCAATATATAACTCCAGTGTTCTTCTTCTGGTTCATCTGCTCTTGGTGTGAGATGTAGAAAGGGATTCAAGCAGATAACCTGAGTGAGAACGATTCATCATTTACTCATTTACTGTTCTGATGAAGTTAGGTTAGGTTGCAGTGGTAGTCCTACAAGGAGCACACAACGACCAAGCATTGGCCCTTTGCGATACCACACAATGAACATTTAACACTAGGAGTTCTAAATTTATTTAGGGTAGGGATCTTTAACAAGTACCTGACATCGTACATACTCGGGACTGTTGCCTTAACATCCTCTCCGAGGGACTACGTGCACTGATTTATTCACCTCCCACATGAATAAGTTGGGGTCTAGAACGATGATATATGGATAATTCCACAAACAAAATTATGTGGTGTTAACCAAAATAATATGGTAAAAAAACACTCCAAGGATATAAATTGAATATCAGTGTGAAATTACAACGGAACCTTTGTTCAATTTTTTAAGAAATAGTTCAAAAGTAACAGAAACCCTGGAATTAGTTGCTTGCTCGTACCATATCACAGATAAAGTAATAGTCATTTTTAATTTTATGAAACCAAAAATAAATTATAACGGAAATAATTACTAAAATTTGAACAATGAGTGTTATATCAACCCATTTCTCTTTCTCTTTTTGAATATGAAATTATTTAAAATTCCAACAATAATTGTTGTTGAACAATTCTTTTTAATTTTAGATGTTTCGAAAAATTAAACAAAGCAACTGTTCAGATAATTTGTGTAATTTTATTTACAGAAAATAATTCCTCAACAAATAAATTATGCGAAGAGACAAAATGAAACAAAAATTATAAAGTATTAGTTAAAATAATTTTATTATATTGGTACAGAATATTAAATTTTGAAATTTGTAAAACTGAATAATGTGCAAAAAGAAATATATATCCATGACTTCTACTCATTCTTTCTACTTGCCATGACCACTCAAAGCAATGTATTATTATTGATTGAAAATAGAAAGAAATGCATTATTACTTAAAATATTATATACAATAATTTGATAATATGTATCAAAACAATTTGATGTAGAGACATTTTTTAAGATTTCTAATGATGAGTTAATACCACATAGTAACTAATCAACAGTCATCCATGCTATAATTTACTTATCATTTATAATATAATAATTATTTCTCAGTAATACTTAAAAGTATTATATCCATATAAATAAAAAAAAGGTTTTGTTTGTACTTTGCTTAGAACTGACTCATTTGAAGTTATCTATTCGTTTTTTACATTAGAGAAACCAAATCTGCCCTTAAACAAATTTCTGTTTGCTTGTCCAAAAATTCTTTCACAAGCAAACTCATGCACCATAAGTCATAGCGAGATGAAACTTTGAGAGTATATGTGTTTATTCTAACTTAAAATATAAGTTTTGAATTGATTGGAAATTCAACGTAGAAGCGAACTTATGGACTTTTAAGCGTTGTTTGACTAGCTACACAGGAATACAGATATTATCTCGTAGCTAAAAATATACAGGTATTTTTACTGTTGCATTTAGTGTTGTTAGTTGATTTTTAATTTCGTTTAAGTTTATCATAATTTGCTCGATTTAAAAAAGTAAGTCCTACCTACCCGCTTACAAAATAAGAAGTATGCCTCGAAGAAAATCGAATTACAGCTCAGTATCTCTAAAGCTACAAAACGTAAAAGAAACTCCAGATCTACAGACATTTATTGACTGTCAAATAATGGTATTTCATACTATTCTATAATTTCTAATAATATATGGAATACCACGTATCATCTCTGAATTTTGTAAAATACCCTTTAAAGAGGGGTATATCTACTGGTTATAAAATAAATATTCCTCTAAAACGAAAAATTTACAACAAAATTTAATTGATAAATATAATTAAAATTAGAAGTCGTAGAATAAAATTTACATTACCTAAAAAAGTAACTATGACAACAATTCTTCTTTCCAATTATTGATTCAACACATTCTGTAAAGTAAGATTTTGTATGATTTCAAATCACTCCTCTATTTCTGTTAATTTATTTAACGTGTATTTTAAAGTGTTTAGAAATACCTATTTCTTAGAAATACTTCTAAATAAATTTACTTTTACAACGTAAGTATAACATTTTCTTATGCATCAAAATTCATATCAACACATTAGTAATTTTATTTTTTATAAAACAAAGATATACTTCTCAACTTTCCTTGGGTATTGTCAAATCAGTTATAAGATAACATTAGGAAAAAGCTCTCTTAAGGAAGACAACATTGTTAAAAACAACTCGCGTCATAACAATCTTATTACTTATTTCTGTACTTCTCGATATTCGAAGACATATATCTTTAAACACATAATGTTTCAATTAGAAGACTTTTTAATTATTATGACGAACGTAATAAAATTGAAAAGTTCATCCATAATTTGACACATACTTTGACCTGTATTTTCCATCTGGCATAGTATGGAGTACATCTCTTTTATTCTGGTAGTATGAGCTTGTTCGACTAATTCTGATATAATATTTAGCAAACCCAATTTAAATACCTCAAATCGACTTGTTATTTCGCACCCATTTTTATTCTGGCTGAGTCAAATAATCGGATTAATGGTGATTCGTAATTGTTTGTCTAAATCTTGTGTTAACATTCAATTCATGATTAGCGTTTTATCTATAAGTATGAATTGTATTTGTTTTTATTTGATATTTTCACATAACGAATTTCGATTCATATGAAATGCCTTGGATTCAATACGAAAATGACAAAGCACAGAAATCAACATTTCATACAAAAAAAAAATTTGTTGCTATTAAAATGTTAACTTATTTTTGACCTGAGTGAAGTTGAGACAGATGCAGGCTGTTCGTATTTTATGAAACTCATTTAATGAAAAGAATTTCCAGTATTGCTGACCCAACTATTATTTGAGCTTTGTACCAAATGATAATTGATTGAGCCAGACAGTATTCTTGTATGAACTATGACAAAAACTAAACAACCCTGGAAATCTAATTTATATTTTCTATTTTAAATTAACGTCTCTTAATTTAATTGAGACTTAAAGTCCAGAATATTGAATGACGTAGGCAATTCACTAACCCAACTTGCCTTGGGAATTCTGTATTTTGCATCTGAAGTAGTGTTTCTTGAAGTGAAGTACTCCTCAGTTACAGTGCAATTAGGTCAATATGGCGCTTAAATTGGATGACCTGATCAGTAAGAAGAAAGAAGTGACTCCAGTGCTGGACTTGTCTAAATCGAGTGTTAAGAACTCCGAAGAATTACGACGCTTTCTCGAGCGCGTTCCGGAGTTCAAGGCCAAACCAGAAAAGGTAAGATAAATTCTTTAGGTACTATAGAAAATTTGCAGAACCTCCCAGCTTTGAGTGTGTTTTAATTTTGCGAATCAAATGGAGGATGGACTTAAACCCAAAGCTTAGTTATATATATATATATAGTTCAATATAGACAAAGAAACATAGAGAAATCAAAAGAACACACTTACAGTCTCTAATTTTCGGTTTGAACCGTCTTCAGGAGAGATAAGAGAGGGAAACCAAGCGCACTGGTTCAGAGACGGTTGGAGACTGTAAGTGTGTTCTTTTGATTTCTCTATGTTTCTTTGTCTATATTGAACTATTTTTGTCCGTTTTGGATCGTATTTCCAACAAAAAAGTACATATATATATACTATCATCAAGAAAACGATCCAAAAAAGGACAACAGACACTTCAGGATAATTTATAGATAAACAGTAAATACATAACACACACAAACAGTCTCCAATTTTCAAATTAACCGTCATCAGTAGAGAAGTTGACCAAATCTGTTTATGGCCAATTTTGAAAACAACTTCTCCACCTGCCAGTCTCTTCCGTTACTATACACCCGGTTAATTGATGATATTTTTCTTTATCAGACCCCAGAGTCGTTCTGAATTAGAACTTTTCATTGGCCGCTCTCAAACCTTCTGCTCTTCAATTTCCTTCACCCTCTATATCTCTAGTGAAACTCTCACCTTCCTGAATGTAAACGTCACAATAATGGAACTCTTATTGCTTTGCTAGACTCCAAACTTCCTAGACCACACTTATACTAACATTTTAATAGCTGCCATCCTCACGATAAAAAGAAAGGTACGTGATATTACGTGATAATTAAGTTCTCAAGGCAACTTAAGAATAGATTTCTAGAGCGAGGATAGCCTCCTTTACTGGGAAAAAGATTGGTTCTAGCAAAAATGTCAGTTCCTTCCACTTCTTCATCCATCGAATATTCCTATCTTGTTACAACCTACTTCACTGCATCCACGAACTTGAAACTATCAAGACAGTTGGAGACCAACAAGTCTTGCAAGTGCCCTTGGCGTCTCTATTTCTTCTCTCTTAATGACAGTTAAGCCAAAAATTAGTAAGTGTGTTTTTTACTTTACTATAAGTAAAGTATAGTGATCGTGAAAAAATTTGATCTCGAGATTTTGACAGAATTACATGTTTTGAGGTGCCTGAAGTCGTTTTATGAAGTTTTCTCGATTATGTCTGTGTGGGTGGGAGTGTTAGCATTGCTTGTTACCACGCTACGGTCCAGAATCTTTGATGGATCAAGTTGATATTTTTCACAAAAATGGGCCTCATAGGGAAGAAGATCCGTATTGTTTGGGAAGAATTATGCATGACGGGAAAGTCACTTTTTTTGCCAAAAACCGTTTTTTAGAAAACATTTTTTTCTCCTAAACTGATAACCCTAGAGTTTTGAAATTTTGGCATTATCTTTGAGATTACAAATGGAACAAACGAAAAATATATTCAGAATTTTAAAACAACGGCAAATATTTTTTTATTCAATAAAATGTAAAAATTTTGACTTATAATTCAATCTCAAAGCTTGTGAGAGCGATACAAGACATACCGATTGACGGTAAGCATAGATCAAAATAAAACTATGCTTAGAAATAGAACAAAATGATTGTAAAATGATTTGAAATAATTTTTTTCAAAATTACATTCACCAAAAGGGCGTTAAAGTACGATTTCTCTTTTCAGTAAATGTTTTTTTGACGCTAAACGGCTCATTAAAAAGTTGTGAAAATTTGACCATAAATAGAAAAAAAATAGCAATTCATAAAAAAATATTCATGAAGTTTCAATTACGGGAAAGAGCAATAAAGCTATAAAAACTGTTTGTTTATCCTAGACTAATGGATCACCTGCTATACTTGTCGAATTTTTGATATTTTTTTACAATGTTTACATTGACTTAGAAATTTTTTTAGCAAAACCACTGAGATAAAATTAGACTATTCTAGTCCATATTTATTATTTTTAAAAATTAGAAGCTCTCAGCTATAAATGATTTAAATTATATTGAATAGCTGGCTTCGACTTAGAGCGTTTGATCTAGTCTAATAGTTCATATTTATTATTTTCAAAAATTAGAAGCTCCCAACTATAAATGATTTAAATTATATTGAATAGCTGGCTTCGACTTTGAGTTAAGTATGTAAACTGGTTAATTACTCATATATTTTTTCCCAATATACATTCATAGCAAGCTTATAACAGAATACAAGACGCAGGAAAAAAGATAACACTCACTCAGAGAAAATTGGTATATATGATTTTTGACAAAAGTGTAGGAAAATGATTTTAATAAATACTAAGAAGCCATAAAATTCCCAGTATAATAATTCTATAAAAGGCCAAAAATGTAAAACATAATTCAAAATGGAAATCTTTCGTTTGAAGATTATAAATGTAATTATTGTATATCCTTAATTATAAATTATCTTACGACAATTTTTCTTCGACGTTTATGATGTTTTTCAGAGAAAATAAGAGTACTTTTCTGATTTAAATTTGACTTAAATATTCAATGTTGAAGGAGGTCAAGTAACCGATATAAGAAATCCACTGGCTATTTGAACAAACGCCATGTTCTCTTGTAGGAGATTATTTCGTATCAAGAAATTTTCACTTTGTTTTTTCAAAAATGTTATTACTGCTGTAGTTATACCAATTAGATTATTTGGATCAGCTGTGGGATGTACAAAAATAAGCTTATATATTGATAAGTCGATCAATCACTATCTGTACTACCTCAGAAATGAAAGACTAATAAGCATCTCCCATTTAAATGTTTACATTATCCTTAAATGAGACATTATATATTATATACCCAAGAACATTGATATTAAGTTTACTTATAGTAAAGTTGAGGGGAGGCCACTCCAGATTTTTCTATTTACTGTTTACCTATAGCTTATCTTGAAACGTTTATATGAAGGAGGTACCATTAAAAGTAGTAAAACAAAATTAAAAAGTTCTTAAGTTCTTTTAAGTGTTAGTAAGTTTTTAAAAGACCTAAGTGAAGGAAAGAGGAAGGGAGGCAAGGGAGTAGAAGTGTGTTGGGCAAAAGAAAGAATATTCTCAGGACCATAAATGTGTCAATCAACCTAACAACAATTGAGAGTAGGGGGAAAACAATTTAGGCGACTTGTCTGGCAACCTCCTTTACCAAAGGCCCATGAGTTATTATAACTAGAGCTGATATTAATCAAGTCATCAAGTGTAAATAAATGCAAATATTCTTATATTACGCCCCCCAACTCCTACTCATTTTTTCACCTTCCACTCCACTTTGTATAGTTAGTTTTTTTTAAAAACTAGGTAACCCTCAAATGCACTTTATAATGTTTCCAATTTCTATTACTACTGTTAGTATATTTTGCTTGATTGTAGGGTCAAATGTGTTTGTTCTGAACTTCTGCTTATATAAATTACAAATATATTTTGGTACTAAATTTAAAATACGTCTCATTTAAATGTCGAACTATATCATAATTAACATTTTGTTATTTTCAGGATACATTTTATGGGTATAACGAATAAATATTATTAAAAATTTCAGATAAAACCTGAAGATATAAAAGTACAAGATAAAAAGTTGAAGAAAAAGGGAAAAAAGAAGAAGAAAAAGTACCCCTTTGGGGACCCAATACCAGTTGAAATGCGTTCTCTCTGTTTAGATGACATGTACAGCGTTGGCATCCAATGGACCATGCTCACTCCTCTGCGCCCCACAAACCGGCAGGACCACGAATATTTTTCCAGGTCTTATAGCTTATAGGACCTTAAGTCCAATCCATTAAGACCACAATCTTTATTATTCTATGTTATAGACTTAATGAAAAAAATTAATTAGACTTAAATTAATTATTGATATTAATTTATCACTTAAATTACCATACATAATATTTTTTACATTATTTCGATATATATATAAATTATTCTTTTTTATTATAAAGAGATAGTTCGTAGAAGCCTATGTTTTCTTTCGTCAGGGTTAATTTTCTTAAGATGCAACACCTGCTTGATTTTGGGGGTGTAGAAAATTTTAAAAAGAGACTGATTTATTTAACAGTTCGTTTTTTTAATTATTTATATTATATCGTGATTTATAACTTTTTCAGCTTACATATGGAAGCCATTTTTACATTATTCTATTGAAATAATAACCTTTGAAAAATCAAACTAATTTTAAACGATATTACATTTATTTGAATTTTTTTTTATCAAAATTTTTGAAGTATTCAGACATATTACAGAAATAAACTGATCAATATATTTTCATTTCTTTAGTTATTGCACAATATAAAACACTGTGTTACTTTGGAGGGCTCCTATTAATTTTATATGCAGCATTGGCGTTCTCCAGAACAAGTTTGGCAATATAGCAGGTAGTGTCTAGAGAAACGATAATAGTACAATAAATTCACTTATAGTTTCTGATGGATAAAGATCTTAATGAAAAATTCACTAATTCTGTCCGTGTCTACAAGTGTTATCATTTTACTGTGAGTCACTGGAGGAACTTCATTAAACCTGACCGAGGGACACACACGCAATATATTGAGTCATTGTGACAAAACATCGGAAACAGAAAACAGAAACAAGTACTGACCTGGACACGTGCATGTTGGCTTTATGTGTTCATGCAGGTGTCAGTACTTGAATATGAACCTTTTCAATGCACTTTTAATTGGCATTGCTACATTTTGGCCTCCTAACTGTAGTCTTCTTGATTTCCTAAGGACTTAATTTAGAACAAGAACTTCTTACCGTTCGTATTTTAAATTCGTATACTGTATTTAATACATAAATATTGCATAAACTTTACCAATTAAAGTACTGGTGTTGAATAAATAGTGAGAACTTTTCAAAAGTTTTTGACATAATACTCAGCTAAGTTTTGTGTTTGAAGAAATACTAAGATATGCTTTTCATAAATAAATTGTTAAACTTGCTC